>VDFB02293935.1:0-86146 GCA_007258455.2 Sequoia sempervirens | reverse complement strand
GAAGGAATTTCAGATTATGCACATATATGTCAAGTAACATTCATAAGGTTTAGAAAATCTTGGTCACTCTCTAGAATAGCCCATTAAACATGGGTTGTGCTTGAATGCACTACATAATTGATATAACACAACCACTCTGCATATCAACCAGAGTTATAGGCTCTTTATTGCAGCAAGAGGTAATCACTCTTGATCATGCTATAATTACATCGTAACCTATTAAACTTGAGACAACCTGAATGCACCTAATGATGATTGACACCTACATTATACAACCTAAATTAACTACATTATATGAGTGCCTCCATTTCTATCACAACATAGCCACATTAAACTGGGGTCACACATGAATGCATCTTGTATTTGTTATAGAACAATTGTGCCACATGACCAATAGAGTTATGGATCACATAATTATAGTCAAAAGAATCTGTTCCTTGGTTGTGATCTTATGGTGATTCCACACAACAAAATCTGGACATGAAATTCTCAAAACCCTTAACCTCTACAAATGAAATCAGATGAGATATTGCTTTAAAATATGATTTTCAAACCTGGAACTACAAATCTGACTTCACAACTGAATTCTGCAAAAAGACAATGACTATCCTCAACCTGGTGATATCTTCTTGAATTTTTTCTGATTTTTCCCAGGAAAATCTTCCGTAGTTCTCCACAAACTGTCTCAAGTAGAGCAAAACACTGTCGCAATACATCAGGAGCGAACTCACTTTTCTTTATGTCGGCCACAATTTGATTTTTTTAATTTTTCATGTTTGTCGAACGATCGACAAAATAATAGCCGACATTTCGACGAACACCAGGTTTGTCGATATTTCGACGGACGTCGGGGATAAACTTTTGAAACAATTGGAAATTACACATCAAATTTTACAAGCACCCGATGAACATCGAATTTTACATATTTTGTCAGACAGTTTCGTCATATTTTGCAGTCAAATGCATTAGTGGCATATCCTCTAATATTTGGTTAACTCTCTCTGTTTGTCCATCGGTTTGAGGATGATACGCTGAACTAAAGTTCAACTGTGTACCTAGAGCATGTTGTAATGAAGTCCATAGGGCTGAAGTAAATACGAGATCTCTATCAGATATAATCCTACAAGGAATCCCATGCAATCTAACTATGTCCTCCATGAATATCCTAGCTACGGATGAAGCATTGTAAGATGATCGTACTGGTGAAAAGTGAGCTACTTAGTCAATTGGTCAATAGTTACCATAATGGCATCATGTCGATGTGATGACGTAGGTAACCCTACAATAAAGTCAACGGATATAATATCCCATTTCCATTCAGGAATGATATGTGGCTGCAATAATCCAGCGGGATGTTGATGTTCAGTTTTGACTCACTGACATTCAAGACATCTCGATACATAATTAGCAATATCACGTTTCATACTAGGCTAGAAATACAATTGTCGAAGATCGGCATGCATTTTTTGAACACCTGGATGAGCTGAGTACGGAGCTCGATCAGCTTCTGTCATAATTAATGTACGAAGACCCTCAAAATGTGGAACATAAATATGACCTAAATGTCGTAATATACCATCTGGTTCTAGGACATATCCTTTAAATCGACCTTCTAAAGGTCTACCAAATTCAATCTCTGACCTCACTTCTTGATACAATCTATCAGTAGGAAGTGCTACTAATATTTGACCTCTCAAATCTACTTCAAGAGTAGTAGCAAAGATCTCATGTCGACGATGACTAAGAGCGTCAGCCACTACGTTCTCTTTTCCCTGAACATATCTCACTTCAAAATCATATTCACACAAGAACTCCATCCACTATCTCTACCTAGAATTCAAGTTAGGTTGCGTAAAAATGTATTGTAGACTACGGTGATCAGTATGAAGTTCGAAATGATGACCTAATAAGAAATGCCTCCAATGAACTAATGCATGCACTACTGCAGCTAGTTCTAAATTATGAGTGGGATAGTTTAATTCGTGATCCTTGAGTTTACGAGACTCATAAGCAATCACACGCCCATCTTGCATCAGAACTGCTCCCAAACCCTCTAAGGATGCATCTGTGCATACTACAAAATCCTTAGTAGGATCAGGAACAATTAATATAGGCGCATTAGTCAACTTTTCTTTAAGTGTCCGAAAAGCCAACTGACACTGCTCTATCCAAACAAACTTCTTCCCTTTTCTCTGAAGAGAAGTAATAGGATGACCGATTCTAGAAAATCCCTCAACAAACCGTCTATAGTAACCAGCTAGACCCATAAAACTACGAACTTCACCTACATTAGTAGGTGCAGGCCAATCTACAATAGCTTGAATCTTTGAAGGATCCACAACAATACCTTTCCCAGAAATGACATGTCCAAGGTATTTTACTTCAGTTTGAAAGAAGTCACACTTCTTCAGGTTCGCATACAATTGATTTTCCCTTAAACATTGCAATACGTGTCTCAAGTGTTCTTCATGTTCCTTCATGTTTCTCGAATAGATTAAAATATCGTGGAGAAATACAAGGACAAAGCGATCAAGGTATGTATGAAAAAAACCATTCATTAAACTCATGAATACTGATGGTGCATTTGTTAACCCAAATGGTACTACTGTGAATTTGTAGTGCCCATAACGAGTACGAAAAGCAGTTTTATGAATGTCTGCTTCAACTATTCACAATTGATGGTATCTATATTTCAAATTGATTTTAGAGAACACATTAGCTCCCTTGATTTGATCAAAAAGATCATCAATTCTAGGCAAAGGATAACGATTCTTAATCATAACCTTGTTCAATTGACAATAGTCAATGCACAGTCTAAGTGACCCATCCTTCTTCTTTACGAAGATGATAGGTGCTCCCCAAGGGGAAACACTAGGATGAATAAAACCCTTTTCTAATAGTTCCTCTAACTGAATACGAAGTTCCTCTAACTCCTGAGTCGTCATTCTATATGGAGCTCTAGAAATAGGCTCCGCTCCTGGAACTAGGTCAACTCTAAAATCAATATCCCTCTTCGGAGGCATTCTAGGTATATCATTAGGAAACACATCTGTGAATTCCCTAAGAATAGGATGATCATCAAGAGATACCTCTCGACTCTTACCTTCTTCTAAATCAATAACTGTTGTTGCAAACAGTTGACATCCCTGACGAAGACATCTCTTTAATTGCATAGCAGATATCATCCGCAAAGAGATAGGTCTTTAAACACCTATGATTTCCACTTTTGCACCTAAATCATTAATGCAACTAACTGTCTTAAGTCGACAGTCAATCATAGCATGATAAGATGCTAACCAATCCATACCTAGAACTATGTCATATGATCCTAAAGGTGTAACATATAAATCTACTAAGGTAGTTAACGTACCAATTTTAAGTTCACAATTATGTACTAAGTTTTCTAGTGCTACTTTCACCCCTGAGGCGAATTCAACCTACTAATTACCACCTTTCTTTATTGCCACAAGACCACATCGGTCAATGATGGTCGGTGAAATAAAGGAGTCGGTAGCTCTGGAATCAAAAAGAATGGAAACACTAACACCATGTAACTTACCTGAATTCTCGACCACTGTGTTCTGGTGATTGGCTTGGTGGTCATTAACCACAACATATACTGTATGTGATCATCCTGCATCCCCCACTGTAGGCTCTAAAATTGTAGGTCGAGGCCCAAAACCAGTAGAACCTCTCATTGGACACTGCCTAGCTATGTGTCCCTTCTATCCACACGAGTAACAACCTGTGCCTCTACCGAATCCTCTGCCACCCGAAGGTGCATTGGATTGCTAGAAACTACCTCTACTAACAATAGACTGAGCACTCTGTGCAGGCTGAGCCTACCTATTGTGCTTGTTGCGCCACCAGTTGCAACCCTTTCCTATTTGTGGACTATTACCTTGCTGTGGTTGTGGATTATTATTCTTTTGAGGTGTATGTTGTTGTGGCTGCTGCCCACCCTTTGTGGGTGTCTGTTGGTTCCTAGAGGAACCCCCTGTCTATGCCTGTCCACCTCGTGGACTAAAACCTGCTACAGGAACACTGCCAATCTGCACTCCTGTGTGACCACCTAACGCCATAACAAGGTTCTTTTCCACTATTTGAGCCTTCTCCACCACAACTTCCATAGTATTTGGCTCAAAGACTCTGACACCACCACTAATGTGGGTGTTTAAACCCTTGATGAAGTGTTGTACTAGCATAGGCTCATCATCGCCAATACTAGCATACTGCTCGAGTTCATAGAATCTATGTTCATATTGCTCAACAGAAAGATCCAACTAACATAGATCATGGAACTCGTCAGCCCGTCGCTACCTCCAGTGTTTCGATAGGAACCGTGCTCTAAACCTCTCCAGAAACATCTCCCAAGACACTGACCCAATATCTAAGTGGAGCTTCTGCTCCTCCAGGCGCCACCAAGTAGAGGAGAATTCTCTTATATGCATAATAGTGCATCTCGCATGGGTATTGCTACCGTAAGGATGCTTGGCGAAGCATCTACCCAAATCCAGTAGCCATGTCTCAGCCTCTAATCCACCTCCTATACCATCAAAGGTAGGAGGGCGTGCCCTCAGTAAATCCCTCATTTGTCCTACAGTAATAGCATCTTGATGCACTGTATCATCTACTCTCCTAGGAGATCTATCTCTCTCTCTAACAACCTCCTGCTCAACTTCCTGTCTAGGTCCAAGTCGAGCTAGGACCTCCTCTAATAAAGGACGTATCTGTGAACCCTCTACTCCTGACTGTTCAGGATTTTGTCCCTCATTCCTCTGATTCAACTGTTCTGCCTGATCACTGTGATGAGGGCTTAGAGGGGGAGTAACCTGAGGGATTGGCCCTCGGCCTCCACCTCAACCTCTACCACGACCTCTTCCACCTCGCCTAGGCATGTTCCTACACATAACAATAACGAGTCTTAGATACTATTCAACCAAGGCTAACAGATAGCGACACTACGTACTAGGTCAACCTAATGGGCTCGCGATTACCCATAGCGTCCAGTGTTTGTAAACCTTTGCTCTGATACCAATCTGTACTCATGTAGTGTAATGTCGCGTAACTTAATGAATGTATGCAACTAATTAACTTAATATTATTACTTTAAAAAATATATATATATTTCACTATTATACACAATTGCAACATTCCTTAGGTTATTAAGATGGGGCATTACAGATAAATACATATACATATATATATATATAACAAATTCCAACAGGGTTTTATTTTTAAACAGATAATAAAGAAATTTCTTTGGGGTTACAGTAGGGAAATCGGGGAAACTATAAAAGTTTCATCAGGGTTTTCAATAGAAATTACACACATAAATTCCAAACAAATACAAATTTACCTAGAGGTTTTAAATTCTTTTCCCCAAAATAATTTCCTTTCAGTAATTTAAATATTTTTCCACAAAGGTATGCTACAGAAATTCTTCTGAACCCAACAAATCTTTTCAAGACAAAAACACAGTGAACAATTTCTTTGCGAGAAATACAGGGATTTAAATTAAACTTAATTTCTTTTCTCAAACATTCCCTTCCAGAAACAAACAAAATAAAAATTCACAAGAAGAATACCTATTTTCCTTTGCTTCAGAAAACTGTCTGGTGATGAGAGCCTCTGTTACCTCTGTTGCCTATAGCTTCCAAAGCCTTTCCTGAACACCAATTTCCAACAAGCAAACCAAAGAAACTTCCCCAAGTATTCAATAGAGTCAAATAGCACAAACCAAAATTTTACCAAAATTTTTAACAGAGCCCTGATATTTTCTTGTGCAGAAAAAGAATAATCTCTATGTTTTTCCCAGATCCAAAATAACCTCCAGAAATTTCCTCAACCAAAAACAATCAATGCAACTGGCACACTTGTCGAGAAGAAGAAAATATCTTCAACAACTTCTCGACAATCTTGCCTTTCAAGATTTGCATGAAATTAATTTATTTAGAATTTACAATTTCAATTTACAAATAAAATACAATTTTATTTAATAATTAAGATGCCATTTCCACAAAAATATTTTATTTAAATAAAATTTATTCACACACAATTTAAATTTTTTTAATTTAATCAATTAATTAATTTAATTAAATAAATTCAATCTTTTAGGATCAACTTATTTAACCAAATAAACTAATTAATTAATTAAATTACATGTAAAACTTAATTTCTTTAACATTTAAAAATTAATTTAAATAATAATCAATTAAAGCATAATAAACTAACATTAAAATTGACAAAATTACCTTTCAAGCAATTAAACCAAACAGAAAAATACAAGACAATCTATGACTCTGAACTAAACAGACGATGTACTATGACTGGGTTATAGACTAGACTAGGATGAACCATGCTACTACCTCCCAATCAACATTTTCGTTGAGTCTTGACACGCTCAGACCTGAGTAACCAGGTGGAGTCAGTGTCTTGTACCTACAATCCTGCAATTCAAACCAATAACATGCATATATATATAATCCATTATACAGGCACACCGTGCGGAGAAAATCACGGACATCACAGGGCACTCGCAAGCGAGTGATGCGATTCTATTCTCCACACCAATACACGTCACATCAAACTGAAGAATTAAAATAACAGTTAGTCCATCATAAACATATACATAGCAATAATCATTTGAAGGAAAACATCTACGCTATATCAAAGCATATCAGAAATCAAATATCGCAATACAATGTATCATCATGTCACAAAGTGAATCCACTGTCGCTCAAAATCAACGATCAAAATATCCGAACAAAGTACCAAAGTCTAATAGTATGAAAACATGTAACAGAAAACATAAGCATAAATGGAGGGGTGCTACATGCTCAAAATGCTCCTGACGAGCTCGGTTCCGATTCTGATCCCTACAAAACTGAGAATTGCCACCCTGTTGAGAATGAGAGTTCTCAAGTTTTGACTGGGGGTGTTGTTGTTGGTCACCCTTAGTGGTTGCTTGATGGCCTTTAGAGGGCCCCGTAGCTTGAGGCTCTCCACTTTTGGAACCAAAACCTGATGCTAGGGCACTTCCAATCTGCACTCCAATGTGACCACCCAGTGCCATGGCCAAATTCTCCTCTACCAAACAAGCCTTTTCCATTGCAATTTCCATTGTCTTCAGTTCGAAGACTCGCATGCCACCACTAATTCAGGCATTTAAGCCCCGAACAAAATGTTGCACTCACATCCCTTCATCATGGTTGATCCTTGCATACTGCTTCAACTCATAGAAGCATCGCTCATACTATTCAATGGACATCAACATTTGCTTAAGGTCATGAAACTCATCTAACCTGCATTGCCTCCAATGATCTGAAAGGAAACAAGCCCTGAACCTGTCTAGAAATTATAACTCCCATGTGACCATGCTAATATCCAAATGTAACTTTTTCTCTTCCAGTCACCACCAAGTGGATGTGAAACCTCACAGATGTATGATTGCGCACCGAGCTTTGATATTGCTACCATAGGGGTGCATCGTGAAGCATCGATCCAAATCAATTAACCATGTTTCCACTTCCAAACCTCCTCCAAAACCATCAAATGTAGGCGGATGTGCTCTCATCAAATCTCTCATATGACCAGCTATCACTGCATCTTGATCTACCGTTATTTCCTTCCACCTCGGTGACCTTTCCCTTTGTCTCTCAACCCGCTACTCCTCCTCTAGCCTGGGTCCCAACCGATCAAGAATCTCTCCCAAAATGTGCTTCAATTGTCCATCAAAACCAGGTTGTTTCGGGTTCTACCCACCACCTGATGGATTTCTTTGAGGACTCTGTCGTTCCTCACGTTCTGAACCATGGGAACTAGGAGCTGATGGAATTTGCCAGTTTTCTCTATGACCAGCACCATGGCCTCTTCCTCGGCCATGTCCTCTACCTCGAGGCATATTTATGCACAACAAGATAAAGGTACAAGTGAGCTCAAGAGTCAAACACAAAGGTTTCCTAATGGACATAACTACCCAGAGACCCCAACATTTGCAAACCTTGGCTCTAATACCAAGTTGTAACGCCCGTCGTACAAACCCCAAAGGACAAAACAATGCACACATTTTCTTTTTTTAAATAATACAAAGTAAACACATAATGAACCATTTAAACATAATTACATTACACATTAACATCATAAACATCAATTCCTTTATGGCATGCAAGGTCACATTGCAAAAATAGACTCATAACGAAAGATTACAGATAAAGCTAAATAACTTAATAAATCTTACATCCATCCTAAACATTACAATATCCATTTACAAAGGTAACATCTTTGTATCCATAAGTACAATTATATATACATCACACAATACAACCATAATAAATCTCATAAAACAAGAATGGATACAAGGGTGCGTTAACAATACATCATCTTTAATACATTACATGTTCACAATACATGACATACAATAAAACCTCCCATACAAGTGGGATAATTACATAATACAAAAAATGTCTGAATACAAGATGAATATCTGGTACCAGCTCCATCTGAAGAATACTGTGAAGAACGAACGTTGATGGGGAACCCAATGGGTGCAGAGCACGTTCCACCCGACCATGTGGGTTTTAAAAAAATTCACCCCCCATGCTTAGAGGTGACAAGGAAGTAACCACGACCATGAATGCCATAAGACCAACTCCAATAAAGAATAACATAGTACAATAACTCCAAAAGCAATATCAAGGATAACATAGATCATAAATGACGACAACCAAGATTCAATCACAATAAACTCAAATCCATATAACACATCATAAATAAGCCAAGGAAATAACCATTAACCTAATGCCAAGTAAATCCAAAACCACAATCATAATACACTTCCAGAGGCAACTAAGCAACCAAGCATAAGGGCAACTAGTGGAGAGTGTCATCACATAGCCTACATGGGTTATCCTGGCCCTTCCTCCAACATGAGGCATCGGCCCCCATCTATGGTTATCCTGGCCCTTCCTCCTACTTGAGGCGTCAGTCCCATAGAGTGACTCATGCGGAGCCGTTAGCCTCCTCCGAGGACAAGGTAACGACCTTGCCAACCATAGCCTTCTCAATCTACCATTAGTCTGTGATAGCCCTAATGAATAGACGAGGTATCCAAGATTATCTTATTGTTTTATTACTACCCATCCCCCTAAGTTCTATTATTAGGTTTTCACTTGTTAATCTACTCTTGCATGGGTTATCCTGAGCCCTTCCTCCTATTTGAGGTGTCGACCCCCACAAAGAGCCACTCTCCCTGAAGACCCCGAAACATAATAAAAATCAAGGGTTATACCATAAAGAACAAATCATTAAATCTCAACCAATGACATGCGAGGCATTACCCATCTCGCAAAAGCACATAATTAGAGTCTCAACAAAACTCGTACAACCCTTCCAAAATAATAACAAAAATATCTTGCTACATTAAGAGCACATAAAATGAAGATAATCATCCAATAATAAAATTAAGCCTCTGGAAGCCTAAGGTTTGCAACATCAATAAACGAGTTCATAAAAAACAACTGGGTTCCCATATTGAAAAGCCAAAACAATAATGTAATGATAAAAGAATACCCAACAAATTCACAAGATTTCAACTCAAATCAACATAATAATTTTACACTGTTTTCGCAACTCCAAAATAAAAAGTTGGTTTAATTTTGTTTATAATCTCCATTTTCTCCGATACAATTTGAAATAAAGTTCAATAATAATTTTGTCATAAATAATTAATTTGCTTCTTCTTTTAAATCCATCACAACTAAATATCATAGTTCCATAGTCAAACCATAATCAATAACCATAACATTTATATTTTATGTATACATACATATATATATATATATCTATATATATACATATAAAATATAAGTATATTTAATTTTTTATTCTATTGAATTTATTTTTGTCAGTTTCAAATTTCTGACAAGACTGCACAACAACTACAAATTTATGTTTATTATATATATAATTAAAATTGGAGCTTAAGAAAAATAAGACACAGTGAATACGGTAGGCGCGCAGTCCTAAGGACTACGCACAACAGTCCTTTTGACTACCGCGACAGTCCTTAGACTGATGCGTGCACTTAGTACACCATGGTTGGGGCAGGGGTACGACTATGGCTGACCCTCTCAGCATAAATAAAATTCGGCCAATCACTTTTAAAAAAAAAAATTAAAAATACGACCCTTCAATAATTTTGAATAAAACAATTAACATCCATTCAATATATATATATATATTTATATATGTGTATATACACGATTATGTATATATATATAAATATATATATGTATATATGTATTAATATTCTAGAACATGATACAGAAGAACAACAATAAATATATTCAAATGTATATTATATAAATATATATATATATACACTCAAAGGTATAAATACATATGTATATATATATGAGTATATATTCAAAAGAAAACCATTTACCTCAAAGGAAGAATAATTTTCCATGTCAAAATAATAAGAAATTACAGAACATTTTTACAAACCCCAAAATTTTTCTTTCATTGGTTTGCTATCCAATAAATTCTAAATCTCAAAAGTTTTCTTCTTTTACAGAGTAAACATATTTATTTTTTTATTGATTCAGAGGAATTAAAAGAGTTAGAATGGAACCTGAAGTCCTACGCTTGTTGAAGAATTGACGAAGCCTTTCTTGATCCCGAATAGCCTTTTCGAAGAGCTCCACTTTCTTCCTTTAGAACTTCTCCATCAGATTTCCTTGCTAAATTCTCTACTCTAAAATTTAATCCAGAAAAAACTCTTTTCCAGAACAATGAATAAATAAATTCTAGAGAGAAACCCTAGAGGATCCAATTTCTAGAACTCCTATATTTTTAAGCTTCTATCAATTCCCATGAATGAAAATCTCTCAAATTTTCTATTAAATAAAAGATATCTTCTCTTTTCTTTGAAAACTCAATAAATCAAAATTAAAAGAAGTTTTCTAAATCATTACTAGTTTTTCAGGAAAAAACTCAACATTCATTGGTCCTTTTCTTCCTTTCCTTCTTTTCTTGATTTTTTTCTATTTAACAACACTTTTTGTTTTAATTTTGATTTTGCAAGTTTTACTTGCAATTCACACAATTTAATTTATTTAATTAATTTATTTCATTAATTATCAACACACTATTTTTATTAAATTATCAAAATATCAATTTTAAATAATTTAATTTACCCATTTCCATTTATTTATCTTTAATAAATTATATGGATTTTAATATAAGACTTTTATATTTTAATACAAACTATTCCAACACTATTATCAACATTTATTAATATCATTTACTTATTTAAATTACATCATACTAAACACCAACGTAAAATAAATATCAAAAGTACACTCACACAAAACCACTATAATAAAATGCAAAATGACAAAGGTCAAAGACGCACAATACCACAAAACATAAGACGGTTTGACAAACATGGGACAGGGTGACTTCCTTGTCATCTCTGTTTCAACTTCATGCCCGTTGGGTCAAATTGATCCTCACCCTATCCTGCTAAAGCAGGTGGAATCGAGACTCTGTTCCTGCAATTCCTGCATACAAACAAGGTTGTGTACAACATGTATATATATATAATCAAAACATCATATCATGAGAAGGAATTACAGCGTAACAGGGCACTCGTAAACGAGTGGTGCTACACTGTCCTTTCACCAAAATTATATTAACAATTACTACATTAAATGTAAAGTAACATTGCTAAACTAAATTGATCACATCATATCATCATAAAATAATTATTAATCCACTGCATCACAATATACTACTGAAATCGAATTAAACATCACCAACCATAATGTAGCCATAATGTCAAATCATAATATCCATGTCATCAAATAAAGTAGCAGTCTAAACTACCCAATCCACCAATCCAAAGAATAACAGTAACTATGAAATTCTCAAAGTATCAAGCAAAACCAAAGAAAAATAATAAGTCCAAACAGCAAAATGAGGGGTATTACAGGAACTATAATGTCAGTTGTTGATTTTGCTGAAAATTATACTCTTGCTCCACAAGAAAAAATTCAATCACAATATTATAATTCAGTGCAAGTAGCTACATTTGTTCACATTGTTTAGAGACATGCTAAAGATAGTACAAAAGATAATAATTTTTTTGAGAGAGAGTACCATTTTTATGTAAGTGATAATCGATTACATTCATCTGAGTTTGTACAATATTGTTTTGATATATTTTATAAAAATTTAAAAGAGAGAGGAATTCAGATGCTAGAACATCTCATATGGTCAAATAATTGCACAGGTCAATTCAAAAATTCTAGAATGTTTTATTGGTTATCTAGAGTTCATAAGGAAAATAATATCCAACACATATGGAGTTTTTTTGATGTTGGTCATGGTAAGGGAGAACACGATGGAGCAGGTGCATGTGTGAAAAGAGCTCTTGCTAGAGAGCATCTAAAATTTGAGGATGCTGCAAAATTTAGAGATGCACGTGCAATTGTAGATTGGTGCAATACCAAATTATCTACAAGAACAAGTGAGAGCTCAATAATTCGATGCTTCTTTTGGTTAATTGAAGAAAATGATATTTTTTTCTCAACAAGATTGTGAAACAATTAAGGGATTTGTAAAATGGAATTCGTTTAAGAGTTTGAATGCAAACACATGGACAATATGGACAAGGGATTTGGCATGCTTTTGTCAATTTTGTATTGCAGGTGATTGGCAGGCATGTGAAAATACAAAATGGGTCGAACAATGGCAACAAAGAGATTTAACGCCTACATCGACACATGTTCAACATGGAACGACAATTGAAGATAATCAAATGTTCACATCAGATGATTATGATCGTGTTTCAGATCTTGTACAAGAAGGTACATTATTTATTGAGTTGAATTTTGTATGTATGCATGTTTATATGTGAATTAAATATAAGTCATTCCTTATTGAATTTTGTATTTATTTTTGTAGGACATGTGTATGTTGTTGTTGCACCTGAGGGGAATAAAGATCAGATGGAGTACTGGTCGGCTAGATGTGTTGAGAGAAAACATAATTTGGTACATACTAGAGTGGATGATGACAACTTTGAGTATCCAACTAGTTCAGTGGTTGTTGTTGGCACCTGGCTTTGAAAATATTTGATGAGAAAGAATGGCTTGCCTGCATTTGAAGATTATGAAAGACACAAGAAGATTATACATTATTCACATTTGATTTTGGAAACCAATATAAAAATAGTTAGATATCAAGGGAGGCCTGCTAATAAAGTTTTATGGACACTTTCAATGGATGATCATGAGACAATCATAGATGCATTACAAAAAAGAGAGGATGTAGATGGTACAACAGAGTAATAAATATTGGTAAGTATATCTAGTTGTATAAATATTTAATTGATATATATTTGTCTTTAATCATTTCCTAATTAAAGTTTTATATCATTTTTTGTTTTAGGTCTCCAAAATTAGATGCTTTACAAAAAAGAGGAGATGCACATATATTACAATGGAACTTGAATCTAGAGACAGGTAACTATATATAGTTCTAGATACATTTAATTGATAGTATAAATATAAAACTAAATTTAATTCATTTTCATTTTATAAAAAATTTATAATTGATTTCATATCCCCTTAATCCATTCTCTTAAAACCCCTTAAGTCATCCTCTTATGTACCATTAATCCATCCTCTTGCATCCCCTTGTCATTCTATCAACTCCCCTTAATCCATCCTCTTAGGACCCCTTAATCCATATCCTCATATATCTACCCTTAATCTGTCCACTTGCATCCACTTAAGTCACTCTCTCAACACCCCTTAATTCATCCTCTTAGGACCCCTCAATCAATATCCTCGTATATCTACCCTTAATCCATCCACTTGCATCCCCTTAAGTCACTCTCTCAACACACCTTGGGGTTTAAATTCATTCTCTCAACTCCCCTTAATCCACCCTCTTGCATCCCTTCAAGTCATTCTATCAACTCCCCTTAATCCACCCCCTTGTATGCCCTTAAGCCATCCTCTTAAAGGACCCTTAATTCATATCCTCTTACATCCCCGTAATCCACAATCTTGCATCCCTTAAGTCACTCTCATAATTCCCCTTAAGCCATCCTCTTAGGGCCTGTTAAGCCATGTCATAAGGTTCATGACATGCATTCCCTTAATCCACCCTCTTGCATCCCCTTAATCCACCCTTTTACATCCCTTCAAGTCATTCTATCAACTCCCCTTAATCCACCCTCTTACATCCCTTCAAGTCATTCTATCAACCCCCCTTAATCCACCCTCTTGCATCCGCTTAATCCACTCTCTTACATCCCTTTAAGTCATTTTATCAACTCCCCTTAATCCACCCTCTTACATCCCCTTAAGCCATCCTCTTAGGACCCATTAAGCCATATCCTAGGGTTCATGAGATGCATCCTCTTAAACCGTCCTCTTAACTCCCCTTAAGGAATTCTCTTAAGACCCCCCTTAAGCTATATATCCTCTTAGGTCCCTTTAATCCATCCTATGACAAACATCATTTGAATTTGTATGGAATTTACTATATACTATTATTTTCTCGTATGAATTTTTTACTTAAATGACTCATAAAGATTGTAGTTACTTACATTAATTATTTTTGCAAGTTCTCATCAAGTTAGTCTACGATGTGATTGTTGAACTAAAAACCTATTTTATCAAGAGACTGTAAATATCAAATTTTGGTCTTCACCTAAAAGTTGATAAGCTTTAATTGTATCTACATGCACATATATGTTTCATCATGTTATATAGTTGTATTAAACATCTTGATATACATTATATATGTTTGTTTGATGTCACTTTTTAAATATCTTGTTCCAATTTTATAGATTATACATTTCATGTCTTCTTTTTACCACATTTTATATAATTATTCAATTGTATAGATTATACATTTTATACATACAAGGAGATAGTTTTTTATTTATTGATTCAAATATTTGCTATCTAATTGAAAAATAGTTAAAATTACTTGCCCTTAATTTATTATGAATATGATCTAGAAACTATTTAAGGAATGTTTTAATTTGTCACCTAACCATGTGATAAATTATATATATGAAATTTGATTCTAGATAAGAATTTATATAGTGCATGTATTACTTCAAAATTAGATAAAATATAAATATAGATATGTATGAGTGCATATAATCATGAAAATGAACATAACATGATCTCATAATTGACTGCATATATAACCATCATATTAAAGTCAACTGATATAAATAAACACAAATATGATAATAACATGTTCAAAATAAAACTAGAGATAGATAGTCCATAAAATTTATATGTCAAGTCCAACACATATATTGAAATAAAACTAGAGATGTGTAGTCCATAAAATATAAAACCATCTAACTTTCAGACTGATTAGTCAAATCAAGTCTCCTCTTTGTTCCATGTTGACTAGATGTACCCGCATCATGTTGTAAAAGAGTACTAGAAACTTGAAATTAGATTTAAATTTATTTAGAAATTTTGATATAATTAACATATTTAAAATTGAAAATATAAACTTTTAGATAAAAATAAATTTAATTAAATATCTAGTAAATATAGTAAAAATGATTTCTAGTATGCATAAATTACCATATGATCATGTGAATCAACTGGCACATTTTCTTCAACAGGTAGCATAACTATCAGTTGAGAAGATGCAAATGCCTAATCTACTATATCCTGCATATTCATATAAAGAAAACAATATGTGAAAACCTCAAATATATATATATATATATATATTTAAAAGGTCCGTAAAAATTGTATAGGAGATTTAAAGTTTACAACCTCAAATGATATGACCTCATGATCACGCACCTAAGATTTCTCATGCATAAATGTCGATGATGTCTTAGGTGTGCGGCCCACCATGGGTATCTCATCAAATCCCTACATATAGATGTACAACAGTTCGTATAGATCATTCACACATGTGTATGTAAATGAAAAAAATAAATTAGATCTATGATGTGTATTTAATTTAAACTTAACAAAATTTTGAAAGCACACACCTGAGCTGATGATGTCTCAAGAGCGCTCACCATTGTAACTTGTGGTTGGTCAGTACTAGGTATCGTATGACCTCCCTACATCTAGATATAATATATCAATTCACACATGTGTACAAATTCAAATTAAATTAGATATATATCCACACAAATTATATAATATATATTGGTTCAAGTACCTATCCAAAAGGTGAGCCCAGATCTACAACACTCGACATATACACACGATGATCATATTGAGTTTCAGGCATCACGTGATCATGCATCTACACCAAACACTTATTGAATTAATATTATATTATATATATAATTTGATTTTATTATTTAAATGAATATTTTACATTTCAAATTTGAATTAAATTTAAGTTCAAAAGATGAACATACCTGTGTAGGGCCATCCTCATAATATAGTAAATTCAAGTATGACCCTGTCCCAGATGTATGTGCATCACCTGAAGTGAATGTTTGAGTATCCCTATAGCCTGAGCCTCCATGCTCTCTATTGACCACTTTAGTGGTCGCGTGTGTAGTTTGTTGAGTGAGATGTCCTAAAAGTGAACTCAATGCTCCTAATGTTGATAACATGGTTTGCTGCTAAAATGCAGTGGGAACATTAGGAGGAGGAGAAACAATAGGAGCAATTGGAGCACATCGCTGAGGATCGACACGTGCTCCTAGTCTATGTTGGGGCATGCCATGCCCAGCTCCCTGAAATGACCTCATATCAAAATAGTTGGGTTTTTTACCCAACTCAAACTCGGACCATAACTTTCTCAAAAAGTATAAGGTACCTCACTGTTGCCATGTGGTTGATTATCAAACACCATCCACCATCTCTCCCAAAAATGCACAACTATCTGCGGGTTCCTAAACCATAAAATTGAAATTCATTTTTTCATGGGTGGAATTCATTAGTTTGTTTGGGGTTTAATAAAATATTGGCACATGGATTGTTTGGTAATTTTTAGGTCATTGATTTCTTTATATGAAAATCCATCCACATATAATTGTCTCCTCCCTTCTCTCCATTGATGGAACCTATCTAGGTCTGCATCGATAGAACGAACAAAATCGACAATAGTTTGCATCATAGATGCAAACCGTGCAAGATATGGAGGGACTCTAGACTCATTCTTTATGAGATCTATATTTGCTTGAATGACAATGAGGTTTGCTCGAATATTCTCTCTTAGTTTATCTTGGTCAACTACATGAGGGGGTGGGGGATTAGGCGGTGGAGAATGTGGAGGTGTGCTAGGGTTTTGTTCATGTGGTGGATTGGATCAATTGGGATGTATGGGATCTATAGGAATTTCTTGATCGGGCATAAAATCCTCTAAATTAAACATTGGATCCATGTGAGCAATGATATGGTAACTGCATGTTAAACAATTAAAAAGTATATATCAACAAAGTAATTAAATAATGCACACAATTTGAAAGTTATTTAAAAATCACATTGAACATGCACAAATTCAAAATATATTTCATTTGAAGACCATTGGATTTATAACATTAAAAAATCCATAACATTAAAAATTCATAGCATGTACGCACATTAAATTGAGTCAAGTGTGGGGTTGTTAATATGAAGGGTAGAAATGAAATTATGGGGTTTTATTAAAATTTATTTAATCTCATTCATTATTTTCAAATAATAATAAAGATAAGAATGAAAAATTAATAGAAGACATTGAAAGGGACACATAGATATATATGCTAGTGAACTAATTGCAATGTACAAAATATAAAAAAAGATGAGTCAAGCTCTATTCACCAAATTTTGAGAACTTATTTGATCCCCTTAAGAAATGTCAAATTCCCCCTTAAGACATCGATTTACAATTTAGGGTGATAGGATGGCTTAAGGGGATCTATGTGTAGTAAGGTCCTAGGATAAAATGGTCCATGGCTTAAGGGAATAAAATTTGATGGAGTTGCCTAAGGAAACCAAATTTCATTTTAAGGTCCTACAAAAAAATGAATAGATGTATTAATCAAGTATGACATAGAATTTAATTAAATCTGAGGACATAAATTGATTTATCTAAATTTTCAAATTTCATGATAAGAGACACAAGTTCTCTATAGTGGGACAAAGTAGTTAAGAAGAAATTATAAGTTTAACACTAACATTAAAATTTATAATCTCATTCATTGTTTTCAAAGAATACTAAAGATATGAAAGGAAAATTAATAGAATACATTCAAAGGGACACATAGATATATGCTAGTGACCTAATTGCAATGTACAAAATAATCAAAGATGAGCTTGAGCTCTATTCACCAAATTTTGAGAACTTCTTTGATCCCCAAGTTAAGAAATGCCATATTAGGACCCCTTAAGACATCGATTTATGATTTAGGGTGATAGGATGGCTTAAGGGGATCTATGTGTAGTAAGGTCCTAGGATAAAATGGTCCATGGCTTAAGGGAATAAAATTTGGTGGAGTTTCCTAAGGCAACCAAATTTCATTTTAAGGTCCTACAACAAAATGAATAGATGTATTAATCAAGTATGACATAGAATTTAATTAAATCCAAGGACATAAATTGATTTATCTAAATTTTCAAATTTCATGATAAGAGACACAAGTTCTCTATAGTGGGACAAAGTAGTTAAGAAGAAATTATAAGTTTAACACTAACATTAAAATTTATAATCTCATTCATTGTTTTCAAAGAATACTAAAGATAAGAATGAAAAATTAATAGAATACATTCAAAGGGACACATAGATATATGCTAGTGACCTAATTGCAATGTACAAAATAAACAAAGATGAGCTTGAGCTCTATTCACCAAATTTTGAGAACTTCTTTGATCCCCTTAAGAAATGTCATATTAGGACCCCTTAAGACATTGATTTATGATTTAGGGTGATAGGATGGCTTAAGGGGATCTATGTCTAGTAAGGTCCTAGGAAAAAATGTTCCATGGCTCAAGGGAATAAAATTTGGTGGAGTTGCCTAAGGCAACCAAAGTTCATTTTAAGGTCCTCCAAGAAAATGAATGCTTTTAAGGTTTAGGGTTTCGATTTAGAGATTTGATGACATGAATTTAACATATAGAAGACACATGAATAAATTTTTACAAGTAAATGAGAAACCCTACCACCTAAACTTAGTGCTTTGAATAAAATATGTGACATTCTAGGAATAGCTTCAATATATCAACAATTGGAATTTTAGATTTCAATTATAACTAAGTTGTTGAGTTATGATGGATTTTGAACCTATTTGGACCTCTAAGCACTCTTGGATGATTTAAAAAGGAAGAGGGGATCTAAAGTGATTTAGACCAAAAAAAATTTCTAATCATATATTTTTTGAAACTTTTCTATGGCATAGACTCTTCCTTCATATTTATATAAATTCTAGACACATGGGTTTTCAAAAAAGAACCTAACTGCCACTAAGTGAGGAATCAATTGATCAATTCAAAAATAAATAATCTTAGAAAATAAACCTTTGGTTATAGAATTCACTTGCATTTATGAATCATCTATCAAGTTTCTCAAAAAAGTAATTTGAATTTTCCATTGAAATGTTCATGCTACAAGTTAGCTTTGATACACTAGTTTAGAGAAAGTACAACATTTAGTTTTCCTAATCTAGAACAATGCCACTACACATGAGAGTTAAAATAGGAATTAGATTACACACAACCTATAGATCTTATGAATAAAATCCTATAAATTAAGGCTTAAATATGATCATAATGCATCCTTACATAATTCAGAAAGGATCTCATCCAAATAAGATTTGGGTAGAAATCATTCATGCTTCACATTTTAATATTTATTTGATTTAATAACATTTATGTGTCTAAGTCTATCCATATTGCACATAGTCTAGATTAACAAGTATGACTTGCATTTCTATGTTTTTTCAAGAGAATACATCATACACTATATAAGCTAATATAATATTGATATAGAGTGATTACATGCTCATATCAACTAGCATCATGATATATACACTTATTAAATGAAGCACATAGTTTCACATGAGGTACATTATTTTACTTCATTTGTACACTTTCTCAAGTTAAATTATACAATCATGAAGTTTTCTGAGATAAAATTAGCTATCAAATTTATATTATGTGAACATATTAAATAATTAAATCAATTTGTTGGTTAATATATAGATCTATGCATCAATTGTTTGTACCTCCTTTATTAGTCAATTTTATGAATTTCATTGGTAGTTGTGTGGATCACCAATGACATACCAAAGTGTACCTAGAACCTATGGACTATAAATTGTGATCCCTAATTTAGGGTTTTAGGTTTACGTTTTAGGGTTTAGGACCAAGGATTAACCTATGTAAATTTTGTAACCTAGGGTTTTGATTTCTAAGTGAAATGTGTCAAATTTAGGTTTAGTTTTTATGGTTTTTAATTTACAATTTAACGTTCTTTTTTTATGTGATTAGGAGTAAAAGCAATCCTAGAAATGAGTAGCAACACAAAACATGCAAAAAACCATCTAAACACCTAACACCTCAAGATTAGCCTAGTTGGATTCAAAAACAAAGTAAAGATAACAAAAAGGAGCTGATTTACCTTGTCTTGAATCAATCCTTTAGTTGGCCCTTGATTTTCGATGTTGTGTATGCTCCTTGGATGACAAAAGATGCAAGTGTGGGATGCAAGATGGATAAGAAATGGATGGGAATGGATGGGAATGGATGCAAGTGCAAGTTTTTGGCTAAGTATGGCTCAAATAAAAAAATTGCAAGAGTTTGGTTAGCATAATGATCTCCTCCTAAAATGAGAGAAAATATGAGGTATTTATAGAGGAAGTTGAATTCTCTAGAGAATTCAACGGTTGAGATTCATCCACTAAGGTCAAGATGAAGGGCTATGGTGAGTTGAGGACTTACAAGCCCTCACATTTTGACATGTGGAATGTGAGATGGATTAGGGATAGTGATGTGTAAATGAGGTGGAAGGAGGGTACATTATGTGGAGAAAGGACATATAGCTTGAAAGTACATTGGGAGATGAGAAGATTCCTTGGAGGAATAAAAAGTGAATTAAAAATTCACATGCTTGGGGAATCTTGTGGATAAGACAAGGTTCCAAAGGGAGAGGTGGAAATTACCTTGGATAAGACAAGGTGCCTAAAAAGGTAAGCACTTGTCACATGTGACTTTATGTGACAAGTCAAAGTTTCCATGGGGAAGAGTTCACAAGTGACTTGATGTGACAAGTCAAAGATCACATGGGGAAAAGAAAAAAGATTTTAATATTCCTTGGAAGGATAAAAGGAATTAAAAATTACTTGGGAGGTTGATTAGGCTAGTTAATGAAGGATTAGAGGAGGATTAAGTGGCTAAGAGAGATTAGAGGCCAACTTGCAAAAGTTGGAGGATGTGGCACATCCTAATCAAGGATTATGCATGTGCACATCCCTAATGATAGAATTAGGAGGTTGATTGAGATTAAGGAAAGGATGTGACATGTGAGGAATTAAATAAATGTCAAATTTATTTAATTCATTTGATGAAAAGGAGGATTAAAGAGATAAGGTATTTAATTATTAACTAAATACCTTAGGGATTTGGCAAAATTAAGGGTATTAATTAAATAATAGTAATATTACTTAATTAATGCAAATAAAAGGATGTTTAGACAAAAGGGGATAAATTTGGATAAATTAAGTGTCCAAATTTAGGTGTCTACAGTTTCAATGACGTTTTTAGTTTTTTAAATGCAATTAAAAACTATAAAACATTGAACTAAAACACACTAAACAAACAAAAACTGAATACTAATTAGAAAACAAAAAAAACAAGATACAAAGCAAAAAAAATGACAAAATTCAACCAACCTGGAGGTTGTTGAGGTTGGTTGTGTCGACGGGAGGAGGTGGCAATCAAAATTTTCTTCAATCACAACTTTTGAAACGCGTACGCGATCTCCTCTCTTATTCTTTGACGCGGCTAAAAATGGTGAGGAAAAATGAAATGCAGTCACTTATTTAAAAAAAAAAAAAACTTTCACAAAACACGTACGCATTTTCGGTTCATGTACCCAAAGCTGAACGCGTACGCGTTCGAATTTAGGCTCGGGTACCCGATACTTAACACGTACATTTTTTTTAAAAACGCGTACGCGTTTCCTGCGAAACTTTTTGTTTTGCCCGAAATTTCCCCTCTTCGTGTACCCAACTTCTTGCTTTTACCCTTAATGCAAATCTTTTTTACCATTGTTATCCATATTTGCAGTATAAATGATTAATTGAATAATTGAGTTCAATTACACAAAGTTCATTATTGGTAACCATAAAATTGTTACAAATATCCTAGGCATATTTAAGGGGGTATCCCCCTTTACTTCAAACAATATTGGTAGCACAAGAATGTGACTTTTTAAAGTCTTTGTTAGATATATTATAGATGAATTTGAGATCACAAGCATTTGGTAACATAATAAAAATAAAAATTATTATAATGTAACCACAAAATATATATTATTGGGTCTAATTCACTATATCACACGTGTAGAGATCACATTCTCATCCTAACTTACCATGTCATATTTTTAGAGTTACCCTTACTTTAGGCACATCATGCTATTTATCACTATACATCAAACTTCCATTGCGATATCTTTACATTTTAGAGTGACCTATGTCCATACATTTGTGTTATATATGTTCTCATATACTTATCTTCATGCTCATACGATGTTGTATTCTTTGGTTGTTTCATTAGCATGATGATGATCTCTACATGTATGCACAAATAAGACATAGAGATTAGTTCATAAAATTCTAGAATTGTCATAACTTCATTAGGTTTGTCTTAGCTTCATTGTTAGGATTGTCATAACTTTATGAGGAGAGTAATAAGCTCATTATGATGGTATGTTACATTCTTATGGCAGTGATATGTTCATTATTAGGACAACCATAACTTCATTAGGAGAGTCATAGGCTATTTAGGACAGTTATATGTTTGTTAGGACTGCCATAGTTTCATTACATGACTATCATAACCTTGGCTTTAACTTCATTAGTGCTTTCATAACTATCATAGGATAGTAATAGCTTCATTGGGATCATCATAACTTCATTAGGGTAGTCCTAATGAATGTTTGACAATCATAGCTTCATTGGGATTGCCATAACTTCATTAGGACAATCCTAATGAACGTAGCATAGTCACAGGCTCATTACAAATAGAAAAATAGTACTCAAATGATGAAAAAATATTGTGTTCTATTTTTGTAATATGACCCTAGAGGATGAATAATATGATTTATGTGATTGGTCTAGTGTCACGTTCGTGGTCATTGTCTAAAAGATTCTTTTTAATGGTCATAAGCTCTCTTAAAATTTAGAACTTTGACATTCACTTTGATTGTGATGTCTTGTGCTTTCCTTATTTGGAGACCATTGTCTTCCTATTTTCCAAGATGATTGCCCTTCATTTATAGACTTGTCATGCTATAGACTTTATGTAGTGGGGTAAATGCAAGAAGATGAGTCCACAAAATGTGGAAGTTTTTGCCTTAGACAAAAAAAGAAATCGGCTTGCAAAAAATAGGGATCCCACTTTTTAATAAACAAGATCCCATTTTTAAACCCATTTTTAAAAAATAGGATCCTGTTCAGTTTCGGATCCTGAGCCTAAATTCTAAAAGGGATCCCATTTGAAAAATTTGTTTTTGGAAAATTTTCAAAACGGGATCTCGTTTTGAAAATTTTCCAAAACAAAATTTCAAAAGGACAAGTTTTCAAAATGGGATCCTGTTTTGAAAACTTTCTATTTTGGAAAATTTCCATTTTAGGAAAGGTTTCAAAATAGGATCCCGTTTTGAAAATTTCAAAACGGAAATTTCCAAAATGACAATTTTTCAAAATGAGATCCTGTTTTGAAAACTTTCTATTTTTTGGAAAATTTCCATTTTAGGAAAGGTTTCAAAATAGGATCCCGTTTTGAAAACTTTCTATTTTTGGAAACTTTCTATTCTTGAAATTTTTCAAAAATAGAAAGTTTTCAAAATAGGATCCTATTTTGAAAATTTGCCGAAAACGAAAATTTCCAAAAATGACAAGTTTTCAAAACAAGATTCTGTTTTGAAAACTTTCTATTTTTGGAAAATTTCCATTTTAGGAAAGGTTTCAAAATAGGATCCCATTTTGAAAACTTTCTATTTTCGGAAACTTTCAGTATTTGAAAAAAATCCATTTTCGAAAAGTTTTCAAAAGGAGATCCTATTTTGAAAACTTTCCATTTTTGGTAATTTTTAAAATAGGATTTCGTTTTACAAAAGGGGATCTCGTCTTATTTCATAGGACCATAAAAAATTTGTTTTTTTTTATGAAACGGTATCCTGGTTTTTAAAATATGAATTTTTGGTCGGGTTTTTGGCTTTTTTTGGTTTAGGAAATGGCTTGGGGACCCAAACCTAAGCTTTGGACTTAGTTTGACCTGCAACTTGAAGGTCATGTTAATGTCACAAGAAAATAATGACTTTATACATATGTCTGAAGACCTATTTTGCAATATTTTTTTATGAAATTAAAACCCATTATAGATGAGACAGTGTAAATTTCAAATATGTAATTTTTTTACAATTTGATTATTTTTTCTATTTTTCAATTAATTTCCAATGAAACTGGTCCATAAACTTGAATTATCAGGGTTTTTTAGTATTTTAATAACATTTTATCAAAATAGTTTTTTGTAAAACGAATTGCACCAAAATGTACCTCAGACAATTCTTTTCAATTTGAAAAAAAGTTCAAAAATTGATAAGTTTAGGTCATCTTATGCGTGCTGTACATGATTTTTCAAAACAACAAATATGGCCAATAATTTTTTTTTAAAAATATATTCAAAAAAAATTTACAAAAGATATTGAAAACATGCTTCAGTGAGTTACAAATCTTTTCCCAAAAGGATTTAGAAAAATATGATTGTTTAGGTCAAAATATGGATGATGTACACATGCATGGTATGGTAAAAATAAAGTGTCTTTTAAACAATGGCTTTTAGAAACACCTATTGAAAAGCAACTTTAATCATCTGGGTATTGAAATAAATTACATATTTAGAAACTAGACTCTGAGTACTACATTTTATGATCAATGATTTTTTTTGTGATTCCATCTCTAAGTGCTTCAAATTTTAAGGTCAAATGTGACAAATTCTGAAAATTAGGGAAAACACTTCCACTTTTTGGCCAAAAAGTGGACTCAACTTCTTGCACACACCCAATGATTGTCATGCATTTGCCACTTACAATCTCAATGACCACTACTCCAGACCTATAGACATTTTCCATTTCTATCTAATGACTATGATTTTCATTGGAATAATTTCTTTAAAACTATTTGAATCTATTATTCCTATTGTCATATTTGTCTTCTATTTCATTGTCACTTTTTCTTGATGTTTACATCTTGTAAGGACTTTCCTTATTATTATGAGGAAATTCCATTTAATTTTCTTGATGACTATCAATTACATCTTTAACTCTTGTTATCCACAATACTACCCTAAGCATTAAGTCAGTACACATTGTCCTTGCATCTTTAATATGCATGTTCTTGACTTTGAAATTTTACTATCCACAATCATAAGCATTAGAAAAACCTATCATTATCTCTGGATCTGCGACTAAACCTTTTTCATACTTTTTTGTCAAATATTGTGATGAATTTCTTCTATCTCACAAAGGACTATCCTATTGGCATCCTATGTGATTGTCCTTTTGATGTAGTTATTGCCCTTATTCTCTTGTTAATGGTGATTGTCCTTATGGAGGATTGTACTCATCATTGTGGTTGTTCTCTTTCACTTGACATTGTACAAGTGCCATGTTTCAATGTCCTTAGCATGGTGATTCATTATTTTTTGGTATTTGTCATGTTGACTATCCAAAGATTCTTTGATGAATCATGATCATGGTTTTTCTTTATGACAACCCTCTACATATACTATCCTTACATGGTGACAATCATCTTTTGTTTCAACTATCACAAACCTACTCTTGACATTCCCTTTGTCAATATTTCATGACTATTATCCTAGCATCATGATATAAGTGTTTTCCCCTATTAATAGTAGATGATTATCTTCATGTTCTCTCAATGATATCTTCACTATGCTTTTGGAACTTCGTATTAAAATTTTCCTTTCATGTCAAAACCATCTTAGGCCTATAATATATTATCTTTTCATGCTACTAAGTCTCTTAAATATGACCATATAGTTATTTCATAGGTTTTCTTCATTTTCTTATGACTATCCTATACTCCATGATGATTGCTTCTTTCAAGGACTACCATTTTCCTTCTAAAAACTTGTGTTTCTCCATGATCTCTCTTAGTTTTTTATATCAAAACTCATTCATGAAAATCAAATCTTAGATCAAAAGTCATGTATGGTCTATCACCTACTTGTCACCATAGTCTTTTGTAGGTGTGTGTCTTTCTTATGAATGAGGTCTATCACTATATCGTGATATTATAAAACATCACTATAGACTACCCTCTTATCATTTGAACTATCCTGCTACTATTGAACAATTCACTCATGTTTAAGACTGCCATTTTTATGACTATAACATTCTTCATTTGATGGCTATAACCTTGGTGTGGATTTTCTTTTATGCCTTAATCACTGATATCTTTTACCTTGTGCTACTTGAACTTTTCCATTGACTTGTGAACACCCTCACTAGGTCTTTTGTTTATTATTGTGAGTTGTGGGCTAGAAACCTTTGACACACCCCATACTATACCTGTGAATATCCCTTGTTGCTATTTTCACCTATGATTGTTTTTTCATAAGGGTTGTACCTTTGGAGTGATTGCCCTCTCATTCACAGTCACTTTGAGATATTCTCAATAGGATTGTGAATTATATGACTGTCCTCAACTTTAAAATTTCATCCAAAACCCTAACCTAGTTCTTTAGGCATGGGAAAATATGTATTCGAGATGAGTTTTAGTAAAATCTTTTTTTGACATAAGTTTCACATAAGAACTCAATATAACTCACACATCATTTAAGGATAAAATATTCAAGACAAAAAATAACTAAACCAAAATTTAATAATGCCAAAAACTATATAAAATGGACAATATGGATCTTAAGAGAAAGCTTCAACACAGTATAGCTTGAAACATTTAGGAGAGGGGTATGCGTAGGATCATGATGGGCCAAAAAGTGGCGATATGATGGGTCTATGTAGGGTATATGGCTGACCTCCTTTTTTTTACCCAAAATTAATGAAACGAAAAAGAGTTTTTAAAGGAGATTCTCATCTTTCCACCAATATAAATTATGCTTTACTTTGAATTTAATAAATAATTATTATTCATTTTCTATTTGAATTATGACTAAAGTCCTTATTGATAGGTTGATTGAAAAACATCTATAACTCTCAAATGGTATCACATTTTTTGAATCCAAAACATGTGTCACATTCTATGCTTTGCATACTATAGGATTAAAAAAAATTGAATTTCATGAAGTTTTGAACAAGTTAAGGTGGTCAAACATATGAGTTTTTATATTTTTTAAAATTTGTAATAAAAATTCATAATTAATTATTTACTTGGAAAAAAATTACAAAAAAATATGCATCACATCCAGACATGAGTCCTCTACTATATCTAAAATATTATACAAAAATATTGTCATTTTATTTTGGTTTGGGTGGTTAGATAGACACCTACTTCTTATTTTTTCCTTGAAATTTAAGTACTACTTCATTGAAATTTCAAATTTTCACCAAATAGATTTTTTAGAAAAAAAATAAACCTAGTAGTTTAGAAACTACATTCAATTTGATATAGTTTCTATTCTTACATATTTTTGAAATAATATAGATAACTTATTCAATTTTTTACTTCAAGTTGCCTAACTCTGATTTTTCTGAATTTTTTGCCACTTAAAGGCCTATTTTTTCCATGATGATCCTGCACATAACCAGAGTTAGGGTGCAAAATAGGATCATTCCTAGTGTAGAATTTCCCACTCAAATGTGTTGAGGTTAATGATTGGACCCCACAATGCATATAACAAAAATTAGGATACCTTGCAACTTCACATTGCATGCATCTAACAATTTTTGGGGCAGCAAAAAACTTTCACCATGGAAAAATGGTTTTGAGTCTTCAAAATTTGAGAGAGGCTTTCATAGAGGGGCCTCACATGCACTTATAGGTTTAGATAGAACATTTGTATGTACCACTGAATCTGAGATACAATGCATCAAATTTCAACAATTTTTTACACCTAAGGATCTTAAGAGAAAGCATCAGTACAATGTAGTCCAAAACATTTGGGAGAGTTGGGGTGCAAAACAGGACCGTGCCTAGCATATAAATTCCCAATCGGATATGTTGGTGTTGAAGATTTGGCCACATGATGGAAAAAAACAAAAATTGGGCTACCTTTCAACTTCACATTGCATTCATCTAATGATCTAGCCCCATCTAAAACAAAACAAAAATTAGGCTACCTTGCAACTTCACATTGCATGCATCTGACAATTTTTGGGGTAGTGGAAAAAATTTTACCACGGTCAAATGACTTGGAGATATGAAAAATTGAGAGAGGTTATTGTAGATGGGCCCTACATGACCTTGCAAATTTAGAAAATAATTCTAAGTGTAATTGTTTCAGAGAAACAACTCTTCAATGTTTGTTAGTTTTTGGCATTTAGGGCTCTTAAAAGAAACCATCAACACAATGTAGTATGGAACGATCGAGCATGTTGGTGTGCAAAATAAGACATTTCCTAGCATAAAACAACCCACTCAGACATATTTGCACTGCCAGTTTGGCCCCACAATGAATATAACAAAAATTATGCTACCTTGCAACTTTCTCTTCAATGCATTTGACACTTTTTGCAACATGCAAAAACTTGTTGCCATAGCCAAACAACTTAGAGATATGAAAAACTGAGAGAGGTTAGTAGAGGAACCCTACATGACCCTGTACCTTTAGACACAATGTTTCTATGTGCCAAGGTTTTAGAGAAACAGCTCGTCAAAGTTCTCCATTTTTTGGCATTTAGGGCTCTTAAGAGAAAGTGTTGACACAATGTAGTCTGGAACAATTAGGCATGCTAGAGTGAAAAATAGGACCCTACCTAGCATAAACCAACCCAACTAGATGTTTTGACACTATTAGTTTGGTCCCATGACAAATATAATGAAATTTATGCTACCTTGCAACTTTCTCTTCACTATATTTGATGTTTTTTCATCGTGTGAAAACTTGTCACCACAAACAAGTGGCTTAGAGATATGAAAAGTTGAGAGAGGTTATTGTAGAGGGACCCTACATTACCATGTACATTTAGAAAAAATGTTTCTAAGTGTGACAATTTTGGAGAAATAGTTCATCAAAATTTTCAAATTTTGACACTTAGGGCTCTTAAGAGAAATCACTGACACAATGTAGTTTGGAACGATCAGGCATGCTAGAGTGAAAAATAGGACCTTGAATAACATAAAATAACCCACTTGGATGTGTTGGTACTATCAGTTTGGCCCCATGATGAATACAAAAAAAATTATTCTACCTTGCAACTTTCGAGCTTTAGTGCATTTAACATTTTTTTCAACGTGTGAAAACTTGTCACCACGACCATACGGATTGGAGCTATGAAAAATGAGAGAGGTTATTAGAGAGGGACCCTAAATGACCCTATGCCTTTAGAAATTATCTTTCTAAGTGTGATGGTTTTGGAGAAACAACTCATCAAAGTTTTCCAATTTTTGGCATTTAGATCTCTTAAGAGAAAGCGTCAACAAAATGTAGTTTGGAATAATCAGGCATGTTGGGGTGAAAAATAAGACCTTTCCTAGCATAATTCCACCCACCTATACATATTGGAACTTTCGATTTGGCCCTATGATGAACATAACAAAAAATATTCTACTTTGTAACTTTCCCTTCAATGCATTTGACACTTTTTTCAATGTGCAAAAGCTTGTTGCCACAACCAAACAACTTAGAGATATGAAAAGTTGAGAAAGGTTATTGTAGAGGGATCCTACATGGCCATGTGCCTTTAGATAGCATGCTCTTAAGTGCCACACTTTTTGAGAAATATCTCATCAAATTTCACCACTTTTGGCACTTAGGGCTCTTAAGAGAAAGTGTCTAGAATGATAAGGCATATTGGGGTGAGAAATGGGACCTTTCCTACCATAAACTTTCCCATTCAGATGTGTTGGAACTATTAGTTTGGATCCATGATGAAAAAAATGAAAAGTATGGTTCTTGATAGGGTTTTACTAAACACATCTAACACTTTTTGCAACATTTGAAAAATCGTCTTTACGGTCAAGTGAATTGGAGAATTCAAAAATTGAGAAAGGTTATTGTGGAGGGTACCTACATGACCTTGTATCTATAGATGAAATATTTGTAGGTGCCACAAATTTTGATAAATAGTGCACCAAATTTTACCACTTTTTGGTACTTAGGGCTCTTAAGAGAAAGCGTTGACACAATGTATTCTTGAATGATCGGGCATGTTGGGGTGCAAAATGGGACCTTTCCTAGCATAAACCCACCCACTCGAACATGTTTGAACTATTATCTTGAACCCATGATGAAAAAAACAAAAAGTATGGATTTTGACAAGTTTTTACTAAACACATATGACACTTATTGAAACATCTGGAAAATTATCTCTACCATCATGTGGATTGGAGATTTCAAAAACTAAGAAAGGTTATTATGGAGGGAACCTACATGACCGTGTACCTTTACATGAAATATTTGTAGGTGCCACAATTTCTCTGAAATAGTTTGCCAAAGTTTTCCACTTTTTGGCACTTAGGGCTTTTAAGAGAAATTGCTTACACAATGTAGCCTACAACGTTCGGGTGAGATGGGACCTATGAAATAGGACCTTGTACACCATAAACCCCCCCATTTGGACATGTTGGTATTACTAGTTTGGCCCCACGACACATTAAATGAAATGTTATGACTGTCCTAATAAATTTATGATATTCCTAATGAATTTATGATAGTCGTAATGAATTTATGACTATCCTAATAAACCTTAGACCATTCTATTGAAGTTATGACAATCCTAATGAACCTATAACCTATCACAATGTTAAGTTATGACTACCCTAATGAATTTATGATAGTCCTAATGAATTTATGGTTGTCCTAATAAAACTTAGACCATTCTAATGAAGTTATGATAGTCTTAATGAACCTATAATCATCACAATGTCAAGCTATGACTACCCTAATGAATTTATGACTGTCCTAATGAACCTTAGACCATTCTAATGAAGTTATGACAATCCTAATGAACCTATAATTGTCATAATATTGAGTTATGACTATCCTATTAAATTTATGATTGTCCTAATGAACCTTAGACCATTCTAATGAAGTTATGTTAGTCCTAATGAACCTATAACTATCACAATGTCAAGTTATGACTGCACTAATGAATTTATGAAAGTCCTAATAAATTTATGATTGCTCTAATGAACCTATGGCTATCCTAATGAACCTATGACTGTTCTAAAGACCTTATAAATTTCTAAAAATGGTCATTCATTCTTTTTAATAAGTCAAAAATTACCCTCAACTCATGTATGCACATAAACCCTTCTATTTTTACATAAATAAAGTAAAAATGATTTTTTCTATCATGCTAATGTTTACCAAACTAAATCTAAATGACACCCTTGATATTTGAAGTTCATTTTTATCATTCTCTTAGGCCTTAATGCATTTACAACTCATAGAAAACATAAATGCATGATACAAACTAATTAAAAGAACACATGAAAATACACACTTATTATTTTTTCATAGATAGGGATCTTGAATCATGAATGATTCGAATAAGGAAAAATTGTTAAATAAATATCATGTCTTATTACACCACATGGATCACAATGAGTCACAAAACTAAGGAAAATCACGTGTCTTTGAAATAACCACCATTAGTTTCATATAGTTGCAACCTCAATTAACACATCAAGTGTACTTGCATGATATAATTAGATCAAGCACAACATGTAAATGATCAATGTTAATACAAATAAAACAAGGAATGTCCCTCTTCTAATCAAAGTGTATACATCCAAAAATAATCTTTGAATTTAGCATTATAAGGCTAATACAAGATGTACAACTATACTAAATGTGAGGATAAAAAAATGGAAAGAATAATGATGGGAAATGGATGGATACTAATAAGGGGAGGTGTATCAAGGTTTTATGGAGACAATAGGGAAAATGGAGGGATTTGTTAGTAAAACCAAAGAGCTACCACTCTAAGCTAGTGGAAAAATCATAAAAATGCTATACAAAAATAAAGATATATCTTGTAAATTTTGATATAGATCCTTGTAAACTTATATGTGAAATTTAATTTATTGTGAAAATATAGGAAAATCTAACATGGAACTAAACCAAATTTCTCAAGTAAGAACTCATTATAAAACTATATAGAGATGAGGAAAAGAAGGTCCATTTTATCAAATTTAGGGAGGGGAACTATCTTACTCTAAGATTCCTTGACTAATGCATGTCCTATCAAAAATTGAGTTTAATTGGAGAAAGTGAACATGTCAACTAGTAGTCATCCGTCATTGAAAATTTTTTCTTGAGCCCAAGGAGGTTTGTTTTTCAATTAAAGATCAAGGGTAAAGGGGGGTATTTGAAGATGGGATTTTCTAATCAATATTAGTTTTATGTTACATATTTTAATAAACAAAATAAAGTGATAAATAACATGAATTTAAAATCCAATGTACATATTTACAAATCAACTTGACTCTAACAATTTTTTTCATTTACAATCAATCCAAGGAACCATGCAATATGCTCTAATATTTATTGTGTCAAGTATTGCCTCATGGTTAGACTCACAAACCTTCTACAAGTTATTTTTCAATGGTCTACCCTCATATTTGGTCAAATGAACATTGGATGACACAACAAGGTTTGGGTAACGAATAATCTTCTAATGCATGTTAAAGTCTTCAAACAACCAAACATTAGACTTCTTAATTGGGTACCTTCTAATCTATGTTCCAGTAGTAATCATTGATCCCGTAGGATATTTGATGTTTTCTCCATCTATAATAGGGAACTTTGATTTATTTTGAGCCTCAACACAATGGCATGCAAGTAATAATATGTTACCTCTTCATTGTCTTCATCTTCAATAACTACATAAATATGCCCTACATTGATATGTGTATCTAATTAGATGAATTTAGTTAACATTACAAAAATACTACAAAGTAAGATGAAATTAGAAATTTCTTAAACTATGTAAGTAGATATATTACCTAGTTGAACTAGGTCTAATATGTGATCAAAGTCAACTGATGATTCCATCTTTGTGATTTGTAGTATCATTGGGAGTTGATACATCTCAAGTGGGCTTAGACTTCTTAAGCACCATTCATCAACCCACTCCTTTGAATCACACTCATTCCAAGATTTATTTGTACATGAAGAACAAAAGCATACCATCTTTTGTGCATTAATACTCCATGAACCTCCAATAGAGCTTTTGAAAGAGTGTAGCTCACTTGATCCTATCATTATACAATAATCATCATATTTTGCAATGTTAGTATCATCTATGAACCAAATTTTTTTACAAACTATAGACTTACCTTCATTACTTGGACCCATTGTAGCATTACACTATTCGATGATAGATTTCACATCTATCAACTTTACGTTGTCTTTGTACTTCAACTCTTCTCATGCTAAGGCTCTTTTAATACATGGTTCGACACCATCATACTCCCTCTTTCCATGCCTGGCCCCATAGAAATTCCACATATGTAAAAAACCTATAATATTATGCATCCTAATCAACCAATAGAACATCCATGAGTTCTTGAATTGTGATGAAAAATTATCTAACCATATGATATGTTGATGAAATGATATGGCCCTTCTAGCCAAATCATGGTAGAACATTTGAAAGAAACCTTGCAAAAAACTCTATAGAATATGTGTGATCATCACTTATATAAAAGTGATACCCCCTTAAGATCTTTTGATCATCCTCTATACTACCACCCACATGAATGAATGCTATATGTACAAATATAGCAAACTATATGTAGTTGTAATACTGTGATTGTACCTCATTCTATTGTTTTAGAATGTAGTTCTCTACAAATTGAACAACTACAACAATGGTATCAAGTGGAAATGTATCCTTACATAACTTGAATTATAAGTCCAACCATCGAGCTCTATGGATATTCCTTGCATAACAATACACTATAGTCTCTCAAAATATATATATTGATACATTGAAATCTTTCTACTGACCAAATCATACCTTTTTTCTTCTTTACCATCTTTTAGATTGTAGGCCACTATCTTATATTTTCCAAATTCCACTAGTTTGTTTCCAATCTCATGTGTACTATCCATATGTTCACAAATTTTAAAATATTGCAAGCCACCACAATGAACACACATGACATCCAAGCATAAGTTCTTGTAAAAAAGTTGACCATACACCCTTTCACATAAAATGCTAGATATGAAATCCCTTGTTCAGATCTAGGTGGAGCCCTTATGCTATGTACATTCTTACAAAAAATTGCTAGTACATGCAAATCTACACATATATGTCGATAAACATCATAATGATTAGAAAATTCAATATGTGTACTCTACAACATGTTGTGTGTGTGTGTGAGAATGGCGAGCGGGAGCGGGTCTGCAAGTGGGAGCGACAATTCAAATGGGGAGGAGGGTGGGAGCGGGGAGGATGTTGATGATGCAGATGAGATCGCTGCTCGCCGGTCTCTAGCATCAGTGCTACTAGAGTTTTCTTTTGTGTCTCCTCTTCCCTTGTTGGAGCACTCAAGAGTTGTGACGAGTGGGGATCATGTTGGTGTCTACAGTTTTTTTTTACAGATGATGAGGGCTATGATGCAAATGATGTTCAGGTTGGAGAATGGCTCTATTATGCTTTCATCATTGTTCTACGTGGCGGGAGTGGCCTTGGTGGTGGATCTTTCCTCTCTATGGAAGATTTTGTTGATGTTGTTGTCGATGGTGTTGGGTGCTAGCATGTAAATTTGCTACCCATTGTGTTAGTGGGTTTTGTGTGTTTTCTCTTCCTGCTTTGTTGCTCCTTGTAGGGGTGTGGGTGTGTGTTGATTTCCTTGTGGAAGATGGGTTGAAGAATGGGCTTATTTATGCTCCTACTCAATGTAGTAGGATGACTTGGGGGCTTCTCATGTTGGCCTATTCTACTTCTCACTTCTTCTTGGTTGTCCTCTGCTTCTACCTGCTCTTTGTTTGGTGGCTCTCTTTTGGGGGTTTTTGTTCTTGGAATGTTTTGGGTTCTTCTTGTTCCTCTGTGGAGTGGTGGTGTCTCCTTCTGGTTGGTTGTTTGGAGTTCTAGCCCTTCTTTGGCTCTGATCGGTGTGTTGGGGTGGCTAGGTGTTCTTTTTTCTAGGCCTTCTCCTTATTTTTGTCTTTGTTTGGGACCCCCTGCTCCTCTTGGGGCTTGGTTGTTCTCGTTCATTCTGAAACTGGGACTTTGCCTATGGTGGTCTTTTGGCCTGTGTTTCTTTTTGCTACTATTTTCTCTATGGCTGAGTGTTTGTTGAAGCCATGTTCTCTATGGCTAAGTGTCTTTAGATCCTCTTTGTTGAGGTTGTTGATGTTCCTCTTGATGCCCAAGTGGCTTAATCTAGTTTTACAGATGTTGGGGTTTGTGGTTCTTTATTGGGCTGAGTTGCTTCATGTTTTTATTTTGAAGGTTCATATTTTTTTGGGACTTGTCTTGTTGGATGAATAGGTTGGGTTTCTCTCTAGTTCCCAACATGTTGATCCCCCTCAAAATTTTAAACTTATGGCTCAAACATTTACTTTTATGTCCTGTTGTTTATGGGTGTTGGCCTCTTACCAAGTGTTTCCAAAGGGTGGTATGGCTACTTGTTCTGCTATTGCATTGGCCTTCTTCTTGGATCCTATGGAGGTGGAGTTGGGAGGTGCTTGTCTCTGGCTTCCTCAGTTGTTGATCTTGTTGAGGTGGATGCTTTTCCTATGGAGGTGGAGGTTGAGGGTGTTGGAGTCTTCAGGTGGTAGTGGGTTTTTTGGTCATAACACTTTCTCCTACAGAGGGGAGCTCCCTCCTTTGGAGGCAGTTTAGAGTTTTCTTCCTAGTTCGATCGGTGGCTTTATCACCAGTGGTTCATTGTGCTCTCTAACTCCCCTATTGAGTTGGGGTTATTGGATATATTGGAATTTCTTCTTAGGGGTTTGAAAATGTCCTACACCATCAAGTAGGTTATCTTTCTTACCTCTATGGTGTCACCCATGAGCGGCTAGTTTCCTGCTACCTGGCTGGTGTAGGCAGATTCTTTGTGTTTATAAGGATTGTTGGTCCCAATTAAAACTAGGTTGTAATAGGGTTTCAAGCCCTTGCTTGTTAGTTTTTTGCAGTGTGTGTACTCATGCTTATCTTTTAGAGGTTGTTGTTGGGCTAATGTTGGTTTATGGTTTATCTTTCTGGCAGCTTGCTCTTCTTTGGTAGGTTGACAGTTTCCCTTCAAAAATGTTATGTATAGGGTTTTGGGTCCCATCAAAACCTATTTGACCCCTAATAAAAAAAATTTGTGTGTGTGATTTATTTTCATGACATAAAAAGGCTTTACCATTTTAAAATATCTTTAAATAATTGTAATTTGAAGATACATCTCTTGAAATTTGGCAAAAAAATATGTTTGAGTTGAATATCTAAAAATTGCTTTAGATGTGGATCATATATTTGACTACCAATCCTCCTTATTTAAACATATCTTTTATTGGGAGAGACCCGTTTGTTATTCTTCCAAAATTATTTAGTTAGGGATCTCAATTCTTCAACAATTGATTTATTTTTTTACGGTTTTCTACCGGAGAATGCCCATAATTCATTATTATTTAGATCCTCCACTCTCTAACATCTTACCATGGCTCTCACTAGAGATGATCTACTTATTTTCAATTCTTTACTTGTCTTTGTAATGAGGTTAAAATTTCTTGGTTTGATTGCATACCATTGTGGATGTCATGACACATTGGGTTACATTACTATCTTTCATGTGTGAGGTAAAACCCACACTCACGTATGCACTCATTAGATTCTTTACAATAGATTTCTCACTTGAATTATCCAATGTTCTTAGCCCAAGAATCTTCATGATGGGCCTAAATTTTATTTGCCTCATCATTTCAACAAATAGTTGACATCTTTTGGTCTCATTTAACTTCTCAAAAAATATCTCCATATCCTCTTAGCATATCTTTGACAAGTACACTTTGGAATCTTATCAACTATTGGTTTCAAAATATTAGCATTGATATTAATCAAATACTTATTATTTCTATGTAAACTCTAGGAGGTGTTATCAAAGGTAGAGTTGCCTCAACATTAGTGTAGACACCTAAAATATGACCTTACCCAACCATACCTCATTTTAGCCTATCCTTAGCCATTAATTAAATAAATATCTATTATTTAATTAACTATTGTTATCCTTTCCCACCTTTATCCTAATTCAATAATTAAATAAATATTTATTATTTATTTAACTAATATCCATTGTCATAATCCTTTAATTAAATAAATATTTACTATTTATTTAATTATTATCCTTTCATCATAATCTCATTAATTAAATAATACTCTATTTATTTAATTAATTTACATCTATCCCCAAATCCTCTAGCTAAATTAATTAATTAATTAATTTTCGCTAATTAATTTCCATTACCCATTTTTCTCCATTATTTAATTAACATTAATCATCTATCCTTATCCATTTAATCCAATCCCTTTATCTTGTTCACATGGATCATAATCTAAATTTGTCCTCATGTGACAAGTGTTCCCTTCACATGTCTAACTAACTCCTTGTCTAGATTCATTGAACCTATACATTTCCCAAAAACAAAACTAAATTTGCATCTCATCCCTTCATTTAATATCCCACCTCTTAATCCTTGCCATCCACATAATGATGTTGCCCTAATCCTAATCCTAGAACCATCCCTAATCCCTCATGTGACACTTGTCACATGACTACAACTTCGATCCAAGCCCTAATCCTCAATCAATCCTAGCCATGCATCACTCAATTCATATTGGACCTTGGTTTCTCTCATGAAATTTCTATAAATGAGAGGCCTCTCATCTCATTTGTATCATGTATCTTCTCATCCTACTAGATTATGTTGTTGTATTTTCTATCTGCTTCTTCCATATCCTATCTTATCCTCATCATATTCTCATCCTATCCATTTGATCTATCATCTTATGAATCTTATCATCATGCTACTTGTATAAGCAACCACATTCCTCCATCAACACTTAAATGATAAAATCAATTGGAGCTAGGGAGCACTCTACTTTAGCTCTATCTAAGGAGAAAGAAGGGCTTTAGGTGAAGGTACTGTGTGTATTGCATTATCTTCTATGTTATTTACCTATATAATCCATTTTTGTATCTTCAATTAGGAATGTCAACAACATTGGGGATAGATGACATACCTTCAAGCAAAGATGAAAAGGATGAAGTGCCTTGAAATTGAGATGTTAAAGATGGTGTACCTTCAACTTGAGATGTGGAAAATGGAGTGTCTCCAACTTGAGATGCGAATCTTGTTGTACTTTCAACATGACATGCCATTAATGGTGTTCCTTCAACTTGACTTGTGGTAGATGGTGTGCCCCCAACTTTGGGATTCAATTGTCTCATTGCGAAAATATTTTACATTTTTTTCCTTTTTGATGCCAATTCGACATCTCTCTTACATTGCATGGATGTTTTATGTTATTATTGAATAGGAATTTCTTTGTCTATGGTGTTTAACTTCATTCCTTCACAAATTTCCCTCATTCTTTGTCTTTTCTTTGCATTTTTGGCTTCACACTCATCTGATGTTAGAGTCTAAATAGTCATTTCCTCGGTATGGTGATGAATTATAAATGAACACACCATTAAGCAAGGTTAACCAAATTTAAGTAGTGTTCACATTCCATTTCATTATCAATCAAAATTGGTAATCATAAAGTCAAGTAAAAAATACAAAAAGAAAAAAATCAAATGAAAATAATTACAATTGAACTATGAGAGAAGGTGAAAAGCACGAAAGACAAAGAAAAATAAAATGCACCTTAAAATTTGAGATTCGATATTACAATTTGCAAATTATGTCATGTTCTTTCATTTTTAGCTTGAAAATTCTAAAGTTTTTGACTTTTTATGCAACTTCCATCGATTTCAATGTTGAATTCTATGTAAATATAATAGGATTAGTAAAATTATGAATAGAATGGGTCTATATTCTCAAATTTAACAAAAACTCATAATAAAAATTTAAATTCTAGAAATATGAAAATATTATGTCATATAATCAAATTTTATCTAAAAACTTCAAATTTTCATCTTCCACATTGTCAAACAAACAAAAAGGTGGTGGAAAGCTGATGAAATATGTAAAAATATGCTTGTGAAAGTTGCCAACGCAATGAAAAATCATTTCTTTATCGTATAATGCATAGAAACCAGACAAAATTAGAGAATATAGGCCTAAAACATGGATCACATGCCTCTTTTTTACCACTTTTAGTGCAATTTATTTGGTGCTTGCCAAATTCAGCAAGTGCCAAATAACCTTTATTGAGATTTTTCAACCCTCAAATTGGGAAAGAAGAGAGAGATAGAAAATAAAAATAGAAAGAGAGAAGGAAAGGGAATGAGTGAGAGACACACACACACAAAGACCCTCACCCATAAACTCTTTACCCTCAATCACAAACCCTAAACTCTATACCATGATACCCTCAACAATAAACTAAATACCCTAATCCCTACACCTCAACCCTAGATACATTATACCATCAAACCTAAATCTACACCCTCAAACGTACTTCCAATACTCTCAACCCTATAATTAATACCCTTACCCTAAACTGTACACCTTGTACATTAAATCCTAAACCCTATACTAGTACCCTCAACCTTATAACCCTATATGCTAAACCCTCAACTCTATACTTTATACCTTTTACCCTCAACCATTAAGCTAATACCCTTAACCCTATACCCTATGTACCCTAAACCCTAAACCATATACCTTATACCCTAGACCATATACCCTATAATGTACCCTAAACCTTGTGTCATCAACCCTATACTCTAAACCCTATATCCTATGTACCCTAAACCATAAACCCTATACCCTATACCCTAAACCCTATACCCTATGTACCCTAAACCTTGTACCATCAATCTTGTACCCTAAACCCTATATACTACACCCTATATCCTATACCTCAATGGGGAGAGAGAGAGGTGAGATAGATAGAGGGGATAGGGGAAGTCCTAATGAAGGTTGAAATCCTAAGGTAGTCTTCTCTGCAATGAATGAGGTAGTTGCTAGTGCTCCTCATATGCCACCTATATCATCCCAATCTTGCAAGATGGATGAACCAACTGATGAAAGGTTAAACATTATAGATAATGTTGTCATGATTCTGAGGTATTGCTTCGAGTTTATGTTTATAGTTATGAGGTTATGGATCACAAAATAATATATCTAGGTCCTCACAAGGAAAAAATAACAAAATATTCTAAATACTACTATTGAAACTCCTCTTTGCACAAGTATTGAAAGTACTAATGAAACTCCTCACAATGAGGTATGTCTTATCAAACAGAAAGAAGCACACTTAGATTTAGTGATCTAAAGGAAAGAAAGGGAGAAAACATTATCCTAGATCTTAACAAAAAAGTTGAATTGGAGCAAGAGTAGCTTTACATTCCTACAAATATCAAGGTCTTTTTCCATAATGGGTGGCTTGAAGCAGAAGATTGCATGGTACCCTAGAAATTGGAAAGGGTGGATTAAATTTTGTTAACAATAAAATTATTGGTAATTTTGCTTGCTTGACTACAAATATCATAAATAAAGGGAGTGCAAGCTTTTTAATGATCATGTAGTTTGTTCTTGCAGAGGTATCAAAATACTTTCATGTTATAATCTTAAAAATGTAGGTGAACACGTGAGATTAGGAGAGATTACAAATGATAAAAAAATTAGGGAAAAAAATAGTCCTTTCGTCTTCCTAGGGTAAGGGTAAGTGACAAAAGCATATAAGCAATACATTATTTTTTGGTGAAAGAAAAGCTTAGGATCATAATCAAACAGGTGAAAATGTAAATACTTCAAAGAAGCTAATACATGACGGAAATGATTTTGATGGAGTTGATTCATTGAGCTCTACCTATCTGAAACCATATTTGAAAAACAATACAAGCCATGTTACAAAAAAAACTCTCATCTTCTCTACAAGTATGAAAGGTCTTGTGGGCCATACTCTGGTAAATTGAGAAACATGAAAGTTTGTACATGATTACAAAGAGTCTGTTGAATAAATTATAAGTGATGAGGTGCCACAACAAGAAATTCCACGTGAAGTGTTTGAAATATCATCTAAAATATAAAGTCATATACCCCATATGAAAACTAATGTCTCTAATGATATTAATGCCAGAAGATCTAGCTATTCAAGTGCATCACATGGAAGGGTCAACATAAGAAATGTCACTTTTCATAGCTTTAGAGACTCAAGTGACCATCCAGACAAAACCATGAATAAAGACAATTTTATGAAGGGTGTTACCAAAAATTCAAAGCTTAATAGGTAGGAGAAAAGGGTAAGTGCACCAAGATGGTGCAAAAAAATGGGGTCAAAAGTGGCCACTTTTTCTTAAAACTAGATAAACCTAAACTTGGAAGAGTAATTTGAGATTCATGCACTCAAAATTTGAAGATACCAAAAGAACAAGAATTGTAGTACTCTAAATCTAGTTTCTAAACTACTAAAGTTTTTCAAAAATAGATAAGATTAAGGGGATGAAATTCTTCATACACACAAAAGTGTTCCTATTTTTTAGCAAAACATAACATAGTGTTTAGTGTGTGCCCCTAAATTTTTTTAGTTGCATTTACTATTTTCAAAAACCCATTGATAGAAATATAGTTAAGAGTAAGTACTAGAAGTTTTATATTTTTTGAAAAAAAATTATTGTGTATTATTTTATGATTTTTGAAAGTGGATGCATCTTGAAATCATTTCACATAGCATGCACATCATGTAACTTGCACCAAAATAATCAAAAAATACAAAAACAAATCCTATGTAAAGAATGAAGTGTAGAACAATATTATATTTTTTTTTCAAATTTGGACAAGTAGGTCAAAAGTTACTAAAACAATTTAGTACATATGTCTCTAATAACTATGAAAACATTAGTGAAAGAAATTAAAAATAAATATGTTAATGTAGTTCTAATATAAAAAAATTATATGGTTAGAAAGCTTAGAAGATGTGTGAAATTATGGTGGTAATTTTACTAAGATTTGATTTATGATGTGTAAACTTGATGAAGAGCAAGTTGAGAAATGAGAATGGATGAAAAAATCATGTCAAAATGAGGCAAATGAATCATCCAAGCCTAAGTAAAAACCAAAACGTGTACATGTTCAGTGCAAGCCAAAATGTGTACATGTTTTGTACAAGGAAAAATGTGTACATGTTTTGTTCAAGCTAAAATGTGTATGTGTTTTTTTGCAAGCCAAAAAATGTATATGTTTTGTGTAATCTAAAATGTGTATGTGTTTTGTAAAATCCAAAATGTGCTCATATTTTTTCCTGTACTAAAAGCATCATGTTCTTGAATCTAACTTTTCATCTCTCTCTCTCTCTATCCATTGTTGTCTCTAACTCTCTCTAGATCTCTCTCTTTCAATATTCCTCTCTTTGTGGCTCCATCCCTTCCCCCAGAATCTCTTTGTCCCTCTCTATGCCTCTCTCCCACTCCCTTCGTCCCTCCGTCCCTCGTCCCTTTTGTACTCTTTTTCTCAAATCTCTCTCTCTCTTTGTCCCTATTTCCTCCTTCCTTTTCTACTCATTTTCTCCCATGTATCTCTTTGCCTCTCTGTACCTAACTCTCTCTATCTCTAATTATTATTTCTCCCTATCTACATCTCTCCCTCCCTCTCTCCCTATCTCTAATTCTTCATTCTCCCTATATACATAGGAGCAAGTGTGTTATAATATTTTCATGTTCCAATGAAGATAAAAATCCTCTTTGTATCTCTTCAAATTTCTTTCCTTCCCTCTCTTTGTCTCTCCCTTTGTATCTCTCTCACTCTTCCATTTGTCTCTCTCTAATTTTCTTTCATTTCTATGAATAATTTAGAGTTGAGGGTTTAGGGTTGATGGTTGAGAGTATATTGTTTAGGGTTGAGGGTATAGGTTTTAGTGTTAATTATTAATGTGAATATTTAGGGTTTAGTGTATAGGGTTCAAGGTACATCTCCTAGTGCTTATGGTTTAGGGTGTAGGCTTTATGGTTGGGGTTGAGGGTCTACCTACCTCTTTATATATCATCTCACATCTCCCCCTCTTTACTCTCCTCCCCATCTCTATTGTTCTCTATCTCACTTCTCTCTCCCCTAGATCTACCTCTATCTCTCTCCAATATCTACCTAGATCTCTCTATCTTAGCTTTTGATCTATCACCCCTTCCTACATCTCCCCTCATCCCTCCTCATCTACCTCTCCCTCCCTCCCTATGTAGATCTCTCTTCTCTCTATCTCACATCTCTCTCCTCTACTATATTCTCTCTATCTCTCTCCCATGTCTCCCTCTCCTTTCTCCCTTTAATATCTCTAAATTATTCATTATTTAGGGTGTAGGGACTTATTTTATGGTTTTAGGGTTGATGGTTTATGATGGATAGTTGAGAGTTGATGGTTTAGGGATTAAATTTAATTATGTAGGTTTTAGTGTTAAATTATCAATGTTGGGTTTTAAGGTTTAACATATAGGGTATATGGTTTATGTATTAGAGTTTAATTCGTAGGCTGTAGTGTTTACAATTGATGATATAGGCTATAGGGTTTAGGGTTGAGAGTATAAGATTGAGTTATAAGGTTTAGGTTTGAGGGTATAGGAACCTTGAGGGTTGAAGGTATAAGGTTTAGGGTAGAGTGTATAGGTTTTACAACCTAGGGTTAAGTGTAGGGTTTAGAGTTGAGGGTATATGATATAGTGTATGGGGTTGAGGATATATCATTTAGGATTGAGTGTATAGGGTTGAGTGTTTATCCTATAGGATTTAGGGCCTAGGGTTGGGGGATATGGTTTAGAGTTAAGGTATATGATATATGGTTTAAGGTTGAGTATATATGTTTTAGAGTTTATTATATAGGCCTTAGGGTCCAAGGTTGAAGGATAGGGTTTAGGGTCAAGAGGGTCTATGGTATAGAGTTGAGGTTTGAGGGTTTAGCCTATAGGCTTCAAGGAATAGGCTTAGGGTATAGGGTTTAGGGTTGAGGGTATAGGTATAGGGTATAAGGTTTAAGGTTGAGGGTATAGGTTATAGGGCTTAGGGTGTAGGGTTGAGTATATGGCTAAGGGTTTAACCTATTCACTTTAGTTCCTAGGGTTGAGGGATAAGGTTTATGGAACTAACAGTATATGGTATAGGGTTTTAGGTTATAGGTATAGAGATTAGGGTTAAGTCTCACATCTCCCCCTCTCTACTCTCCTTCCCATCTCTATTGTTCTCTATATCACTTCTCTCTCCCTTAGATATACCCCTCTCTATCTAAACTCTCTCTCCCTACTATCTACCTAGATATCTCTACCTCAACTTTCTATCTCCCCTTCCTACCTCTACCATCATCCCTCCTTATCTACCTATCCTTCCCTCCCTATGTAGATCTCTCTCCTCTTTATCTCACATATCTCTCTTTCTCTACCTCTCTTCTCTCTATCTCACCTCTCTTTATCTCTCTCTCTCTCATGTCTCTCTCCTCTATCTCTTTAATATCTCTAAAAAATATTTATTATTTAGGGTGTAGGACCTATAGTTTATGGTTTTAGGGATTAAAATTAATTATAGAGGTTTTAGTTTTAAATTATTAACGTTGTGTTTTAGGGTTTAACCTATAGTGTATAAGGTTTATGTATCAGGGTTTAGATTTGTATAAGAGAAAATTTGCACCCATTATGCAAATTCCCTTTTTTCCCTTCCTTACTTTAGAAAACCAAATTCAAAGGCTAAATTCCACATAAGCCTGCTACCTTTGTTCCACTTGGTAGTTGCTTTGTGTGTTGATAGAGGAATAACTTTTGGGGATGCTCGCACCACGCGTAGATGTCTACATGGTGTGCTTACATCCCAAGCAGATTCCCACATTTGGAGCCTACAAAGGTGTTACACTTCTCATTGGAAAGTCAACTTGTAACACCCCCTTCAACTGACCAACCTGAATATGGTCATTTTCTTCATTCTTCCTTCAAACTCACTCCTTCATCCATTTCCTCCTCTAAGAATTTAGTCTATCCCTCTACGCACACAACTTGATCACTCTCTAAGTATTCTAGCATTCACTTTTAGCATTCGAGCAACACTTTTCACTCCATAGCAATAGCAACAACACTCTGTCAACTCCGTAGAGCAAGTGTGAAACCAACACCATTACAATAGAGGATTAAGTCCTCTCATTTTCTTCCCCATTAGCCTTGAGTTCTCTTGCTGGAGATGGTAAACTTTCTACTCCTCTCTACGATTTGGTGGGTAGCACCCTATTGTTTTTTAGTGCTTTGTGTTCTTTATTTCTTTTCTTTCTTTATCATATATTTCTCCATTATCGCTATCTTGGCTGTTCGTGGAGGTAGAAACACCTAAATGGGGGTTTGACTAAGGCAAGCCCCTATACAACCACCCAAAAATTTGCCTCTTCATTGTGTGTACAAGTGGACGTACTATTTGGAGCTAGCTGGAAAATGAGTACCTCTGTGAGATTATTCTTTCCATCTTAACTCTTGGTTATTTACTTGATCATATTCATATATATCTTACCTACTTCATAGCTTTGTTTTGGCCCTTTGGAAGTAATTAGCTAGGCTGATAGTCTGTTTTCTAGCAATTGACCTTACCTCTTTAGTCCTTTGATGGTACAAACACTAGTGCACTTGAGAGATGCCAACACACCGTGTTGTCGTCCCATAACTATGTTTTTGTCCTTAGGTAGAGAGCTACCTGAGGCACAGTGTTGAACCCGAAAATCAGCTCGCCTAGCCCCATTCTGATTTTTGGGTCTGTAGAGTGGTTGAAGGACCTTAATAGTCCTCATTATTCTCATTCTTCATCTCTAAACCTATTTAAGCTGAGGTAAGTTAGGGTATCCTTTTGCTCTTGGCCCTCCATGACCTAGGGCCTTGAACGTGGTTGGCCCCCCTCTCTTACATTTTTGGTGAACCTGACGTGAACCATTTTGGTTCTATTCTATGATACTAAGAGTTTATTTCCTTGTATTCTAGGAGTGTTGTAAGTGTGAGTGTTGTTAGGCTTTCACCTTACAAACCAACCTGCAACCTCTAGTAGGCATAGTTGGAAGGTTCCAAAGGTGTCGTGTAATGTTACCTTAATTGGGTCACCATCTTATCCTTTAATGTTTAGGGACTCTGTGAAAGTATCGTCTAGTGTGCACAATGACCTCTTTCCTGCATCAAACTATCCCCTTTGCATAGCCGCTGGATAGTGGTACTAGTATAGCCTTCACTTCACAAGACCGACCGATGGGTTTTAATAGGGAATCATCTCCTCTCTACATCCCTTCGTGAATCAATGGAAACATCGTAGAAGGTGTTCTCATTGATCTGAAGTCTCAAATAAATATTATAACTGAGGAGATCATGTTAATCAACTTCTTGCATAAAGATGGGAATGATGCACCTATGAGCACCATCAGCACACATGACAGACTTTTTGTGCTCCCTTTGGGTAGTATTGTCATGTTGGTCTTGGTTGGACCTAAATCTGTGAAACTTCTGTTTGACATAATCCATGGGTCTAAACTCCTTAGAGTGAAATTGGGTATCCCTTGGTTAGTGGCTATGAATGCCATACTCTCGATCATGCATAAATGTTTAAATTTTATCCATGGGAGTTCTGTGTGTTGGGACCTCCAAAATTTGGCTAAATTTTGAGGGCCCATGTAAAAAATTTCCTAGTACACTCAAAAGTACCTTGCAAAATACGTCTAAGAGGCTCAGTTTGAGAGCCTATAACTTTGTAGGCCCCCTTGATTATCATGCAAAATCAATTTGGGGAAATGTTGAACACCTATCAGATATGGTGTGTGACCATTTGCAGCTTCCTTGGATCAGTTTTGGTGAGTTTTTGAAGTCTTAGTTTCAATTTCCAAAAGTTGGTTTACTGTTTACACATGTTAAACCTTTCTGAGTAGGCCATCTTTGTGCTTAGTGAGTATTAATCCCAATTGATATTTTTCATGATTCTCTACATCTTTATGAAGCCCCATGATAGATTGCATAGCCCTGTGAATCCATTTTTCAAGTTTTCCAGCTTGAATCCATTTGCAAAAAGTTCAGATTTGCAAACTGGACAGTGTTAAATTTGCAAAAAGTGGCCTCACATTTGAATTTTTATTTTGCAACTTTTTGACATGCACATCAAAGTGCATGTTCCCCATGATTTCCTATGTAATTATCTACCACCTCCCCAATTTGTATCCCTACAACTTTTTGCTTGTTATTTTTTCAAAGCCCATTCCAAATGAACTTTTTTAGGGTTTCAGAATCAACAGCTTCAGAAAAGTCTAAGAAGACAACTTTGTCAATTAATATCTTTCACCTCAGGATCCCTTTTTCTGATTTGTTTGTTGCACTGCATTCTTGGGTCAAGTGTCTACATGCCTACTTAGTTTGAAGCTCCTAGAATAAATTTTGATGGGATATTTAATCATTTCTAATCGCGACAAGGCCAAAAATGGTGTCCCAAAAAGTTTCAAATTTTCAAAATATAATGACAACCCATTTCTTGTTTTGGTCTAAAACCTCCACATTTCCATTTTCATAAAAAAAAAGGTCATATAATGTGTTATTTTAATGCATTTCGGGTGTGGTAAACACGTCATAGGGACCAGTTTACAAAGGAGGTACTTGATTTTTTTATGGCTAAGAAAATTTTGAGGAAATGGGTTTTCTCTAAATAATGTATTATGACCGCACACAAAAAATCTTGGCTCTAAGGGTCACCGTTTGTGCGTAGTGAAATTTCTCCATTTGGGTCGCACACGTAATAAGATTTGCTCATTTCTTAAATTTTTCAAATGTTAATATTTAAAATATTGTGCAAATGTGAAAAATGCATTAGGGAAAACACAAAATAAAATTTCAAATGTTATGAGGAAAAGAAAGTTTAATTCTTGCTTGTGATTGGTTGAAAAGCGGCTTTCACGACTTTCACTTACTCCATGCAAAACTCATTGCCCATCGCTAGTTTCAAGTCTCTCTTCCATTTTAAATCAACGATCAACGATGGTGGTTGCTTCTCATCACCCATCATGGATTTGAAGGCTTTTTTCCTCAAGACATTGGCAATGGAGCGATGCTCTGACCTTCTCATCGTTTATCGCGGATTTCAACTTGGTTTTCATTTTAAATGAGTGATGGAGCGATATGGCCATTCTGAGGCAGAATTTGATGGTTTCTTTGTTTGCATCAAAGATTTGGCATCTCTTAATCTTCATGATAGTTCCTCTCAGGGATTTTGGGCGGGTTCAGACGTGTATTGTGCAAAGAGAAATGCTAATCACGTTTTTTGCCTTCCAACACATTTTTGGGGGTGTGTTTGAGCTCAAATTTGTTGTTCCAGGTTTTAAATTCATCCTCTGACTATTCCTAATGCTTGGGAAGGGATTTTAAACATGTTTGTGATGATTTTTTGTTGCGAGCAGCTGCAAAAATGCTCCTACATCAAGAAAAACGACTTGCACATTTTTCTCTTGCCATGGCTGCAGGAAGTGTTCCCAGAGAAGTTGCAGAACAGAAAACTAAGCCATTTTGTGCCGATATCTCTTATCTATGATTTGATTCTTTATTTCCATGTTGCATTCACGATGGGAAAAGTTCTTTCTTTTCCATTGTTCATCACTAATGGAAATCTCCATTCCCAAATAAATATGCGATCAACGATGAGATAGGTTGCATAGTCATTATCGTGCATCACTTATTAATGTTTTCATTTTCATTTGTATTAGAGATAAGCGATGAAAATATTTCCAATGTTTGGATGGATGTGGTGGGCCCATGGGAGGAGTTCAAAGTTATTTAATAATTTTGAATAGTGAAAAGATGAAACATAAGAGCAAGGGTAAATTTTTATTTTCCTAATATAAGGTTTTTTTTAATTCTCCATGAGAACTCTAGCTACATAGTTTTATCGGGCCTCGCTAATTGATTTTAGCTTTTCCAAATAAATGAGAGATGTGCGATGGAAAAGATTCGGGAGAAGTTGATGGTGGGCCCAGCTGAAAATATTTTTAAAGTTTTCTAAACTTTTAAAATGCTAGGGAGGAGGTAATTAAATGTTTTCACTTAAAGTGGAAAATTTTCAATCTTGAGGGAAATATTCAACATGAGGGAAAATGTTTTGATGAAATATTTCCATGATCGGGTAAAATCAAAAGGCACCGGTAAGTTAGTTTTAATGCTCGATAAAACAAAGGTAAATACTTTTTGCGGAACATTAAAATTTTAATGATATGTAAAATCAAAAGAGGGGCATGAAAAATAATTTTATGATATGAATATTTTATTCATGTGCAAAGTGTTTTTTTCTGGAAATAAGTTTTACAAGAAAGGACCATTTTCACACAGTTGGGTGAAAGATGAACAAGTAAAAGGGGAGATTTTTATTACAATGAAGGGTTTTACAAGCCAACAGAATATTCTATATAGTAGGGCATTTCTTCAACGTGGGTAATGAGCAAACAAAGAGAATGATGAATTTTCACAAAGAAGAATATTTTTCTGTCGCAGGGCAGTGGAGTGAGGAGCAAGAAAAAAGAGAGTAGGTTGAAGATTGTTCTACAAGCAAAGGCAGTTAAAGATCAACAAACCTAAATATGCCAAGTGTCTTCTTCAGATGAACATTTAGGGTTTTTATTTTTCCTTAAGTGTTGTCTTTCTACCTCATTCAAAGTGAGGTTGTTTTGTAATTAATCATAGAGCATATTGTAAGGTGAGTATAGAACATTTTAGTGGTTTTGTTTTAGGTTGAATTTTATGATATCTTTGTAATTTTGATTGCAATACTAGCAGGATAATACTGAATAGTGCAATTTCAAGACTACTTTCTCTCCTATGTGTTTGTTTTATGAGTTTTGGATACATATAATCAATGATTATTTTGTTCATCTCCATTGGTTTTTAGTGGGTGTGTGGTTTATTTCTTGCCCATTAATTCAAAGAATTAATATAAGTGCTCGAATGAAGTTGTAGATTCATGTGAATTAAGTGCTAGGATTCTGATAAGAAGTAGTGGTTAGGATATTATGTTGAAATATTGTAACGCAACATTTTAGAGCTTTATGTAATGTCAGTTTTAATATTGTTATCATATTATGTGGGTGTTCAAGATGACTCGGTTTTAATGAATGAAGCACTTATCTAAGTGGTTTATTCATGTTATATTTTGTTGGTTGATTCAACAACTAATCACAAATTTAAATCAAATCAAATGTCATTCTCGGTTTGTTTGTGTGTTGAGCTCATTTTATTGCATTTCTCATGTTTAAATTAGGCATTATTGTAGAGGTTAGCCAAGCCTTTATAGTATTGTGTCTATTAAGCATCTAAAGGAGAAACATCTATTTACAGTGTATTTGATACTTTGGAACACAAGTATCTATAAATATACTAGTTGGGATCACCCTCCCAGGTTGAATAGAGCTTGAAGTGTAGGGGAGAAAGGGGTATTTTATTCACTCCCTTGTTCCTTGGCCATATCAACCCGTTGAATCTGAATATGAGAGAGTGGCTACTCTTTAGGACTCATTGCATCTCTTGATTTGGGAACCAACATATTAGCGACCCTACTGGGGAGAACTTTAAATCTCATGTTGTAGACTGTTACATCACAGAGTCAAGAGTTTGGTAAATCTAGACATCTAGTTCAGATATAGTGAAGTTTTTATACTTGGAAATAAGTTTGTCGTAGGAAAATTTCAAAGAATTTGTGTGACTTTTCTATGGAAGAAGACCCAGAAGAAAATTCATTTTTGAAGTAGCTTCATACTACTTGAAGTTCAGTCCTCTGTGAAGAGAGGTGGTGACTCTGTCCAAAGAACCTACTAAAGATTTGAAGAAAATATCATATCTACAAAATAAATTCAATCAAGAAGAAAGGTTAGTAGCTGCTCCAAGTTTCCAGGTATTCTTATAAATTTAAACAAAGTATTATTATGTTTGAAAGTAGTTTATGAGAAGTATTCAAGTCTTGAAAAAATATTGATTCCCTATTAAGTGAAGGGTCAAACCACAATAGTGGTTTACAAATTTTATGAGGAAGGAAATTTGATTTTTCTTCCTTTCCCCAAACTCAAGGGGTTCGGTCCAACTCTATGGTTCGGTTGAACCACCATTTATGTTCAACTGAACATATGTGTTCAGTCGAACCATTCATTCAAACGAACCCTAAAACAATCACAAAAATAATTAATATTTTAAGGGGTTCGGTCGAACATGGGTTTGACCGAACCCCCTCAAATAATGCATAAAAAAAATTGAACTTGTCACTGTCATTTTGTGCCTTTTTCTGCTTTCCCTGTGCTCTATGTGTGCGGTGAATGGCGAATGTGAACCAAAACATGAATGGAGAACGGCGAATGGAAAACTCGACTTCATCTCTCCACAGTTCATCAACTCGACTTGCATATCTCACCAGGTTTGTCAAATTCAAATTTCATAGACTTCAAAATGTGTTTGTTTGTTAAATTTCTAAACCCTAAATGCAAAATTTTTCAAATTTGCTGATTTGAAACTACATTTGTTTGTTTGAAATTGCATTTGTTTGAAAGTTTCTAAAGCCTTTTCAACAAACACTATTTCTATGATACTCCATCAAAAACACTATTTGAATCTGCAGTGTTGCAATTTCTTGACATACATTTCTACTCTGTCAAAAAATTAGCATGCCCTATCTATGCTTTCACATTTTGCATGTACATTTCTACTAGGCCACCTCCAATTTATTTGAGGCATTATATCAAACAGTTCATGGTAATTTTTGATGGAGTATGATAGAAATAGTGTTTCCATTGTATGCACCCTATATCAAATAGTTCATTAACAAATTTATTTGAGGCATTATATCAAAAACACTATTGGAAATTTATTTGAGGCGTTATATCAAACAATTCATTAACAAATTTATTTGAGGCATTATATCAAACAATTCATGATATAAAGTTTAGGGTGCATACAATGGAAACTTAAATAAAATTCTTCATATTTTTCCTTTGAGTCTTATGACATTACTCCAAAAATGGTTGGTGAACTAATTGTATGAATCAAAGAATAAATTTAGAGGAAAGAAACTAGATTGTTTGAATGAAATGTATAATAAAGTAGTTCTATTAGGATTAGAAGGAATGAAGGTATTATTAAATTTTCTATTTTACAACTCAAAAGAGAATAAGGAAAAGGGTGTGCCTTGTTTTTGTTAATTTTTATTTGGTAAAAGTGAATGAGAACCATTCAAATGAAAATAAACCTCCATTACAAAAGCCTTAGGATGTTTAAATCCTAGAATGAACTCCTCATGTTTCCTCCTAAATGGATGTTTTATTTTTTAACACAGTTCATGCATGAATTATCCCCTATATCTGGAGATCCCTATCAAACAAACACTTCATATTTGCATGAATTAAAGGATTGAACCTAAATGACATTTTAAAGAAAGGATTTATATGTTCTAGTGTCTTGTCATGGGATGCTCCAACTACTTTTATGAAAAAGAAAGATAAGACACTTTTCCAAGTTGTCTTGATTATGTATGTTCAATAAATAAACAATTAACATTAATATCCACCACCTAAAATAGATGACTTATTTTACTAATTGAGGGGGGTGGCCATATTTTAAAAAATAGGTCTAATATTCAATTACAATTAGCAAAGAATAAAGGAGGAATTGAGGGTTGAGGGTAGAGGGTAGAGGGTTGAGGGTTTAAGGGTAGAGGGTTTAAGGATTAGGGTAGAGATTTTTCTTGGATTTAAGGGTTTAAGGGTTGAGGGATTAGGGTAGAGAGGGAGGGATGGATGGATAAAGAGATGGAGGGAGAAGTGAGATAGAGAGAAGGAGAGAAGAGGAGGCAGGGGCAAAGATATATGAGGTTGAGGATGCAATGTATAGGGTAGAGGGTTGAGAATTAAGGGTATAGGGTTGACAACCTATAGGGTTGAGGGTCGGGTTGAGGGTATAGAGTTGAGGGATCAAGGTTGAGGGTACATATGGTTGAAGGATTGGGGTTGAGAGTCCAATGTATAGGGTATAGGGTATCAAGGTTGAGGGTTTAGGGTTTGAGGATTGAGGATTGAGGGATTAAAGGTTGAGGGTTGACAATTGAGGGTTGATGGTTTAATGTATAGTGTAGAGGGTTTAAGGGTTAATGGTTTAGGGTTTAAGGTTGAGGGTAGAGGATTGAGGGTATAGGGTTGGGGATTAGGGTTGAGGGTCCAATGTATAGGGTAGAGGGTATAGGGGTTGAGGGATTGTGGTTTAAAGGTTGAGGGTTGAGGTTGAGGGATTAAGGGTAACAAGGGTTGAAGGATTAGGGTAGAGAGTTGACTAAGTGGGTTTAATGGTTTAAGGGTTGAGGATAGAGGGTAGAGGATTGAGGGTAGAGGAGAGAGGATTTAAGGGTTTAGGGTTAAGGGTAGAGGGTTCAGGCTTTAGGCTTTAGGGTTGAGTCTTTAAGCGTTTAAGGGTTGAGGGTATAGGTTGTGGGATTAGGGTAGAGAGGGAGGGATGGATAAAAGGAGAGAAGGATGGATAAGTGAGATAGAGAGAAGAAAAGAAGAGGAGGGAGGGACAAAGATGTATGAGGGTTGAGGATCCAATGTATAGGGTAGAGGGTTGAGAATTGAGGGTATAGGGTTGAGGACCTATAGGGTTGATGGTTTAGGGTATTGTGTTGAGAATATAGGCTTGAGGGATTAGGGTTGAGGGTACATATGGTTTAAAGATGAAGGTTGAGGGTCTAATGTATAGGGTAGAGGTTATCGAGGTTGAGGGTTTAAGGTTTGAAGGTTGAGGATTGACGGATTAAGGGTTGATGGTTGAGAATTGAGGGTTGAGGGTTTAATGTAGAGGGTACAAGGTAGAGGGTAGAGGGTTTAAGGGTTTAGGGTTTAAGGGTTGAGGATTTAATGTTGAGGGTAGAGGATTGAGGGTATAGGGTTGGGGGATTAGGGTTGAGGGTCCAATGTATAGGGTAGAGGGTATAAGGGTTGAGGGATTAGGGTTTAAGGGTTGAGGGTTAAGGGTTGAGGGATTATGGGTCAAGAGGGCTGAGGGATTAGGGTAGAGAGTTTACTAAGTGGGTTTAAGGGTTTAAAGGTTGAGTGTAGTGTTTATGGGTGTTTTTGCACTTCTCAACACAGGCAGTGCATAAGTGCACTACCTCACTTAAAAGGAAATTTCCAACAAACAAGTTGCTTAAAATTATCACAAGGTCTCTCAGGTGTCAGGTCATGACTTGCTTGGAATGTCTCAATTGTTTTGATGTGATCTTGCTAGTAATCATAGGGTAGACTTACATAAGTTAAATTGGATGAGAATTGGATCTTATAATGGAGTTCTTGAGATGGGAAAGTTATTGTACAATTGTTGTAGGTTTGAACAACAATCTAAAACTCCTATTTCAACTTCAGATTTGGCTTTACAATGTGCAATGAACCTTGTTCAAAGTCACTATTAAAAAAAAGGAAAAAAGGGTAGGGAAGAGAGGAAGTTCCTAGACCTAAAACTAGCAATGAACAATGATAATGGAGGACCCTACAATGGATAGCCTTCCCAAAACTGAGTTCCACTTAACTAGATTTCCTCACATTCTCATGAAACTAGTGCAATCTTCTAAGGACTGCAAATTTTCAAGCATTCATTCACCATTAGCATGAATAAAAGATAAAAATTTATTGCAGCCTTCAATTTATGCCTAGACTAACCTTACACAACTATTTACCATCAATAAACAACAAAAATTATGGACAAGGAAGGTTGCCAACACGCAAAAAAATTCTTTAATATCAATGCACAACATTAACGAACTTACTAAGTAAACTAAAACACATAGAACAACAAAGCTAATCTACTCAAATTCACTAACTATGAGAAGAAGAATGATGCAACATAAAGTTGGAACTCAAGAATCCACGAAATCAATGAATTTCTATTAAAATTTCAGTAGCATGTCTTTACAACAACTCAATTCTCTCTTGAAAATGAGAGGAGACCCCCTATTTATAGTGTTTAAAGCAAAATGAATGGACAAGATTTAATCTCATTGTGTGGCCAAGATTCACTAGAAATTAGGGTTTCACCTACCCCAAAATATATTACAATTTAAAATTATATTTTTTCTTTTATCCTATTTTGTCCTCATGTGGCATCATTGTAGCTCTTTTGTCTTCTAGATGATTTCTTTTTGTTGCCGCTACTTGGTGAGGAACTCATCATCAATCATGGGATTTCATTCATTCTTGTTTGTAGTGGCATATTCCACAAACTTGCCGATCAATGCTTAGAGCTTGTTCCACTCCAATATGTTTGATTGAAGCATCTGGAAGTTCAATTTCATGGATTTGCTCGTAAGCTCATCCCAGTTCTTGTCATACTTTTGTGCATTCTTTATCACCTGTTCAAATTGGGTGAAGGCTCATGCAACAAAACCCATAAAATCCAGTGTTAGTGCATATATGGTCCCGTTCTCCATCTTTTTATGGAAGTATGGCTTTATTTTCTCTGGGTCAAGCTCGACAGCAGGCATATCAAAATATGTCATTAGCCTTAGATATTCTTCACAGGCCGCCCTGATTTCCTTAACCCTATCAATATCTAGCTCCACCTCATGGAGAACTCATTCCAACACTTTTTTTCTATGGTCCAAGCCAAACTTCCATGTCTCCACGAGCCAATGGTCACCTTCTACCAAAGCAAGCGCCTTTTCCTAGGATTTCTTAGGTATCTTGAGGATAGCCTCAAGTTTGGGATATGTGATTTTGTATAACTCTGGGAAGTCAGTGTAGAATTTCCTTATTCCCTCGAGTATCTTTTGTACCTCTAAGAACTTGTTCGTTGTCTTGACAGTGTGGCCTATGCCCATGTTTCCATTGTAGAGGACCTATTGGAACCAATCCTCTGTGGCTTTTGTCCAATTCTTTCTTCTCTAAAAACTTATCAATGTGGTTCTTGGACAACAGTTGTGGTGGCACTGATGACATGGTGGGGATCTCCTTGGGCGATGACTATTGCTAAATGTAAGTTGTTAGATACACCACCTATGCTAAAACTCCTCTTTGGAGGTCTTATTCTTATGCATTTGGTACACAATGGTGGCAACGAATCCCTGAAGATGGTCAATTTTCTACCCTCTTGTAGCCATTTTCAGATCAAGGGAAGAAATATTATAGCTTACCCCCTCTTCTCCAATAACTGGAGTGGCTATTTGTATAGTTCTGGATCATGATGCATCCATTGTTAGATGATATCTAACCTTTGGCTTCTTTTCTTTTTTGTACTTATTTGGGATTGAGCCAAGATGGCCTCTATCCTTTCCTTTCGATCCCTAGGAGGTGGAGTCTTAATTTATAATTTCTTTTCTAGCCATTCAAGCATCAGAGATTCCCATTTTGGTGATTCATGATCACCTTCTTCTTCTTGGGTGTGCTAGATTTCAATTTCTTTGTTTCTAAGAGCCTCTTGTTCTGTCTTTTATTCCTCTTCCTCATCAGAATCGCACATGAACACTATTTCTTTTCTTGGGGACTCGATGGTTGCATGCTCCTTAGGGTTGTCCTCCCCTTCAGTGGTTCTCTCTTCTTCTTCTTGTTTGTGCCTATGTCCTTGATGATGTTTTCCTTCTAGGCTCTTCTTCATGACTTTAGCCTCTTCTTTAGGCTTGTCCTCTTCTTTTTCTTCCTTTTCCTTTTCTTCTTGCTCTTCGGAAAGAGGCATCTCTTTATCATGCTTGGGGCTTTCATCTTGTTCCCTAAGTGGAGGTTCACTATTCTCCATTTTCTCATTTCTATTCTTCTCTTCATCGGAGGGTTGTTTTTCTACTTCTTCCTCGACATTCTTGAGTTGCTAAGCCAACTCTTCTTCTAGCTTTTGGTTAGAGGTCTCCATGATGTACTTGTTGCCAACATCTTCTTCACCCTCCTCAGAGGATCCTATTTCTTCTCCTTCATGCACCACTTTATCAATCACTAGATGTTGTTATTCAAGGTTCTCATGGTAGTCATTTGCTTCTTCTTCCATCTCCTTAGCAGCTTCCCTTTCTCTCCTCTCCAATTTTTTTGATATACTCATTGTTTCTTTAATTTCTAGTGGTTTGGTTGGAGGCGTAGGGACAAGAAGGCTATCAACAACTTGTGCTAGGGCAGCTTGCACAACAGGGTTCATAAATACCCCAGAGAGCTCCATTGGCATGTTTTGCATGTGCCTAGAAAAGGCTTCCAGAAGCGATAGGGTAGGCATTGTAGTCGTTGTTGTAGTGCTAAGTGGAAGAGAGGTGAATGGAGACATGAATGAAGAAGAAAGCAGAGAGGTGGTGGCATAAGAATAATCAATTATCATTACTTGTGCAGTAGGCATGGTGGAAGCAAGGTGGATCGAGATATCCACCACAGGTGGAGAAGTGGAAACCATCGCCTGAGAAGCAGGAAAAAGGGAAATAGTAGATGAAATGGTAGCAATGGTGACTGCAAGAGTGGAGGCATCAGGTGGGGACTTTGGCTTCTCAGCCTCTTGTTCTTCTCCCTCATGGATCAAATCCTCCTAGATGGTGGGCATCTCTATGAAACCACTAGATGTCTTTTATTTCTTGGAAGGTTCACCTTATGAAGCCTTCCTTGAGTACACCCTGGGCTTAGGCTATTGTTAAAATAAATATTCGAACAGCTCCCTTCGGGTTTCTTTTGTAAATGTGTGTGTCGGCCTGTGCGTTGCCGAGTCTGGTCGGCTTTCCATCGAGTTTTGATCTCACGCTGTACGCATCCTGTCTTCGCAGCTTTGGGTAGCGGCTTCCCTTTCGGGTCCTAAGAGGCTGCGCTGGGCGTCCACGTGTCTCACTTGCGGAGGTTTTTATTTCTTTTTTGCCTTGAAGTCTCTTCGAGTCGCGAAAGCCTTCTACCGGGGCCATCACTTCTAAAGATTGTCAAAGGGACCTACATCTTGCTACGTGGTGGCATATCGCAAGCTTTTCATGCAGGAATAAAATGAACAACCGCGGGCTACGTAGTGCTTGCTCGAGGTTTTATTTCTACTGTCTAACAGGTATTGGCAGGACCTACCTTCTGCTAACTAGCAATCATTCGCAAATCTTTTAACACGGCAGGGTGGTGAACAACTGTGGGCTGTGAAACGTTGCCATGCGTCTTTTGCACCCGGTTGATGCAATTTTTTCTCCACATGAAGAAGGACCTCAGCTCATTGGACACTTGTTGCATCTTCACAATCTCTCGGTAGCAAGGAGAGAGTTTTTCATTCAGGCAGCGACAGGATGCCATGTACCATACAACTGATCCTTGAGGCGGGCGATAGGCTGGCTGGCGAGATTATGTTATTGGATGCTGCTCTTCATGGTTCTTCAAGCAGTGTATGACACTTGTCACCTCGGGTATAGCTGGGACCACTGCCATCATTACAAAGGACGCACCTGCAAGTGAATGACTAGATGTTGTGTTCTAGCTCATTGCTGTTGTAACGGCATTGGGAATCTTCTGATTCTGGCATCATTGCAGGGGATTGTGGGATCTTTTCTGTTACAGCTCTCCAAAGCGTTGGGGATTTTCTCTCTGGCTATATATACTCTCTCGGTTGATGAGACAAAAAGGTGGAAGGTCCAAGAAATTTCAGAGAAAAGGATACTGGTTTTAGCAAGAGACACCAGGCCTCTTTTGCATGTTTATTCACAAAAAACTTTCAGACTGTGTCCACTGTTCGACTTTCTATTTTTCATGTTTTGATCAAATTGTAAACTGTGCTTTTTATTGTCTTAAGCATTTCATTTGACAAGACTTCTATATATTGAATACAAACTTGCTTATCTAAGTCATGTCTAAATGACTCTTCTTAGTAGTAAGGATGTATGAGATATTATTTTATGTCAATAAATGAACTGTTTATGCTATAGCTTTAAGTTTCTGACGTTTTGGAACGTGACAACACCATTCAGGCCCTTAAGTCTATGATTTATCGTGCCCATCAGCAAACTTTGGCGCATCACCTTAGATTAGATTTTGCTTCATTATATCTGTTTCATTTTCCCTTTCCAAAAAACTATTATAGAAGAAGCCGGCTTCTTTAAAATCTGGAGGTCACTCAGTTTGGCGAAAAGGGTCCCCCTTGAACTAAGTTTCCCATAAGGAACTGTTACCTTGCCAATTTTTGGCGTCAATAGTTTGTCCTTTTTCTGGCACGCCCGGTGGAATACAAACTAATGAAATTTCCTTATAGAGGGGTGTATGGGCCATCAACCTGTAACTAGATCCCAGACTGCAAATAACCCAGGTTTACTAGTACCTCTGCTAGGAACAGTCCAGGCCGCAAATCAGTTAGTAACTGTTCCATTCCCACCGCCCCTTCCTCTCACCATATTGCCGGCCGCAAATAGAAACTATGTAGCATGGGATGTTGGAAGTCCCCTGGTAGCTCCGGTAGCACCTGTTGTTTGGGGCGCTATCCCGGTTTCGGCCCTGAAAGCTCTTCCTAAATTTGTCGGGGACAACACAAAAATGCCAGCAGAACATTTGTAGGATGTAGCGGATGTATGTCTGGTACATGCTATTACAGCGCATAATGTAGCCCTGAGGCTCCTCGCTACGTCCTTCAAAGGCAAGGCCCTGGATTGGTACTAGATGCTGATTCTGAATTTAATTCACACTTGGGATGACCTCGGAGATGCATTCTATGAAAGGTTCTCAAATGACGGAGATCATTCTTTGTTATATTATCAGCTATCTGTCATAAGACGAGCACCTTAGGAGGCCCTGACAGATTTTAATGCCTGATTTCACTCAAATTGGCAGAGGATTCCTACAACTATTCGCCCGATTCCAGAACTGGCATTCATATTTTATCTGAAGTCCATTAACCCCGACATTTCTGTAATGATCAAGTCTTTGGGAGGAGCCACTTTACCAGATGCTTATGCTACCGCTATCAAAGCCGGGAATCATTTGATAGATTGCAGAAAGTTGCCTCCTTGACCTATTATCCCGATATTTCTTGAGATATCGACTTCTGCACAAGAAGCTGCATAGACCAGTGCGCGAGCAACTCTCCAGTCGATGTACTCATATGCAGCCGCTCCTGAAAACTTGGCTTCCACATCAGGTTCTCCCAAGGATGAAATGGGTGACCTCAAGGAGATGTTGCGAACTATGGCAAGTGATATAACAACTCTCAAGCGGAACCAAGCAATGCCTCCATGGCCTGCATATCAAAACTATCAAGGTGAGTGGTCTACTTATCAACAAAATCAATATCAGAGTGCGCCTTGCACTAATCCGTCAGCGTCGACTGCCAACCAAATAGTCCTGGTGCCTATGCCACTGACAGGTGCGTCGCCAAGCTCAAGTAGAGAATTAACCACGGGACAAAATAATCTTATTGATGACATCAATCCATGGTGTTTCCCCTGCAATGATGCACATATGCCCCAAAATTGTCCACATGGCAACTTACAACAGAAGGTGGCAGAACAATGCAATCAAGGTACTGCAACAGAAAATGGAGAATACATATATGCCTCGGCAATGGAGAATGTGGTCCTTACCGCGCAAATGCAAGGAATGTCCTTAAAGCAAGAGTCTGATATTGTGCTTGATCATGCGCTCTTCTCATGGATGGAAGATGAGGAAATGGTGTTTGCCAATGACATGTCCACAGCCGAAACGCCACAGGTATAGTCTGACTATAGCAAACGCTCAAAGAGGAGATTCACCGGTGAGCTTGTTTCACTTTCGGACAACTCGCAATGCAAAGGCGTGTCTGATCAAATTCTCGACGCTTCGACCGTCTCTTCGCCTTCTTAACCACGAAAGGAGATTATTATAACAAAAGCAAAAGAGCAAAAATCTTTGAGCTCGTCACCTTTTAATGTGGTGGAGCAATTGATGAAATCATCTGCTAATGTGTTTTTATGGGACATGCTAGCTATCCCAGAACAGAAAACTATGCTACAAAAGGAACTTCAACAAGAGATCAACTCAGCACCAACAGAGCCGTCTGCCAGTAAGGAGGGGGTTTATCAAATGCTACTAGCTAAAATTTTTGTAGACAAAATGAAGGGATCCCATGCGGAAGGCAGAGGTAGGCCAAAACCTCAACCCTTCTTCTTGACTCTCATTGTAGGGAAGAAGCTATTACACAATGCTATGATTGATTCTGGCACTAGTACAACGGTTATGCCAAAACTGGTAGCCAAAGCCTTGGGGCTCATCTACGAACCTATGAAGAAGGGGGTGATGCAGCTAGATGGAAATAAAGTTGATACTGTGGGTGTCATCAAAGCACTTCCGTTAACTCTATTTGCCTGCCCAAGTATCACGGTCCCGCAAGATACAGTGATCATAGATGTTCCTCCTATGTTCGGTCTCTATCTATCTCGAGAATTTACTTCAAAGTTGGGTGAATATTTGTCTTTATATTGGTCACATCTAATACTTAGGACCAAGCATAGTGTGAAAATGAATATAGAATCGGAGGCTCTACATTCTGAACACATGGCAGATGAGGCCCTGATCAATTTTGAGGCCGCACATACCTTCATCACCAAGCAGGACATGTATAATGTCGAACTGCTAGAGGAGGAGGAGGCGAGTGGAGACCGAAATGATAAGGAAGATGCTCTGTTGAGTGAACACATAAATAATGATCATTTCAGGAATTATCATGCTACCAGATTAGGCACATATGTGATTTATGATGAAGACCAGGTTCTTCCGAAGGTTGCCAAAGAATCCTGTGATAACCAAGCAAATGAGCTGTGGACATTGTATTTTGACGGAGCGAGGAGCAAAGTTGGAGCTGGAGCCGGGGTATGTCTAATATCCCCGCAGAATGAGAAATTGTTGAGGTCTTTCCGATTCCAATTCACCTGTTCAAACAACGAGGCTGAATATGAAGGGTTAGTCCAAGGCCTAAGCCTAGCGGAACGAATGGGTATTAAGCAATTGATTATGTTTGGATATTCTGAACTAGTAGTTAATCAGGTCCGAGGAATCTCCGTGGCAAAGAATGTCCGAATGAGATCCTATCGGCATCGAATTTGGGACCTGATTGAAGGATTTGAAGCTTTTAACATCCTGACCGTTCCCCGAATGCAGAATAGTGATGCAGGTCACATGGCGGTGATTGGTGCTCAGTTTGATCCTGCCTCTGACTTGCTTCAGAACAAATATTCTGTGCGAGTGCTTGTTCAACCAGCAATTCCCGACAATGATTAGAGTTGGCAAGTCTTTGAGAGCGATGAGCACATCGCCTCATTTATCCAACACTCAAGAGAATTCGCTAATCAACTTCAACCGAAGATCACCGAGGCCTATGAAGGACAAATTATGCAACTCAGGTCAAATAAACTTCCAAAAGGGTTAGTTACTCAAGAATTTTTTCGATTGTAATGACGCCCGAAATGATAAGCGGAAATTTGTGGCAGACAAAAATGATTACGAAAACCTTCGGATCTCTGATGATAGGAATCTTTAGGTTGGAAAAGATGTCCCACAATGAGATAGAGAAAGGCTTATCAGTTTCTGTGAAAAATATGGAGTACTGGCCTAGTCCTACGATGATCTGGAGGGTTACGATCCTGGCATCATTCAACATACTATTGAGCTAACAGAAGGTGCGAAACCAGTCTGACAGAAACAGAGGTTGGTCAACCCTAAAGTTGAGGCCCTGATGGCACAAGAGCTAACCAAGCTCATTGAGTCACATATCATCTTCCCAATCAAACATAGTACTTGGGTATCAAACCTAGTACCAGTCAGAAAGAAGAATGGTGATATCGGCTTATGCGTAGACTTCCGAGACCTCAACAAAGAATCTCTAAAGGATCACTATCCATTGCCTTCTATGGAGTCAATCCTCCAAACTGTCGCAGGATCAGAAATGTTCTCTCTGCTGGATGGCTTCTCTGGCTATAACCAGATTCGAGTTAAAGAAGATCAGCACAAGACTACGTTCACCACCAAGTGGGGAACATTTGCATATGCTAAAATGCCTTTTGGTTTATCCAATGCAGGGGCAACTTTCCAGCGGGCTATGGACATCGCATTTAGTGAACTGATCAATAAGTTTATTCTAATCTATTTGGATGACCTTACTGTGTTCTCTAAATCTAAAGATGATCATTTTGATCATTTGGAATTAGTTTTTCAAAAGTTCCAGGAGTTCAGGGTTTCCTAAAATCCAAAGAAATGTGTATTCAGAGTACCTCAGGGTAAGCTGTTAGGGCATGTTGTATCTAAAGAAGGTATTTCAATTAACCCCGAATCAGTAAAGGCTATTAAGGAGCTTCCCCTTCCGGTAAATAAGAAAGGTGTCCAGTATTTTCTCGGCAAGGTAAATTTCATCAGCAAATTTATTTTTGATTTTGCGGGAACGATTAGGCCAATCACTCTAATGCTGAAAAAGGATCAAATTTTCAAGTGGACAACGGAGGCTTGGGAAGCATTTGAAAAGGTCAAGGAAGTGATCTCCACAGCCCCGGTGTTAATTAATCTAGATCAATGCAAAGATTTTATAATGTATGCCTTCAGTAGCAAGTCCAGTATCGCTATTGTTCTGACTCAAAAGGATAGTGAAGGAAAGGGAGAGCATCTAGTGGCATTCTATTCCCGAACGCTAAAATAATATGAGGTGAATTATAACTTCGTCAAAAGATGGGCCTTTGCAATAGTAAAAGGACTTAAAAAATTCTGCCATCTAATTTCCCGCAATAAAGTTCTGGTATATGTCGCACATTCTAGTGTGCGTGAATACATCATGGAAGGAGAGATCACAAAAAAAGGGCTAATTGGATTGCCAAGATCCTGGAGTATGACATCGAGGTCAGGCCTACCAAGACTTTTAAGGGAAGAGGACTATGTGAGTATATGGCATAGAACGAGGAGGTACCTGCCAAGGAGGAACAACCAAAACTCGCCTTGATAAATGAATCAGGATCGGAAGACAAATGGCTGACAAATAGAATGAACTTCATGCAAACTAGAAGGTATCCACTAGGCCTCTCATCCCAAAAAAGAAGGTATTACCAGCTTCAGAATTGCAGATATACGATGATAGAAGGACTTCTGTTCAAAAGAAATTTCAATGGTGTGCTCCTACGATGCGTTACTTCAGGGGAGGCGCAAAGGATTCTCGACGCATTTCATAATAGCAACGAAGGTGGACATTTATGTGCCAAAACTACAGCCATCAAAGTCCTACGAGCTAGATATTACTGGCCTACACTTTTCAGTAATTCCTACTCTCTGGTAAGGGCTTGTAAAAAATGTCAGTTCTTCTCTGACAGAAGGAAGAATTTAGTGATGCCCCTCAAACCTATCATGGTGGATGAACCATTTGCACAATGGAGCCTGGACTTCATCGGAATGATCAATCTGGTTTCTAGTGCTGGACATAAGTGGATTTTAACAGCTACTGACTACTTCACAAGGTGGGCGGAAGCTGTTCCCCTTAAGAGGGCAACCGAAACAGAGATTGTAGACTTCCTTGAAGCACTGGTGACAAGGTTCGGCCCTCCGAAGATAATCATTTTGGACAACACCAGAGCATTTCTAGGTACAAAGGTATGTCACTTTGTATTAAAAAATGGCATATTCCTTAAAACATCATCAAACTATTATCCACAGGGAAATGGCCTAGCCGAGTCGACAAACAAAAGCTTAGTCGGACTCCTTAAAAAGGTTGGCTCGGAACACCAGAGGGAATGGCATAAGAATCTCTGAAAAGCGCTCTGGGCCAACCGCATAACTCCTAATCAAGTCCTCAAGACTTCGCCCTATAAGCTAGTATATGGGAAGGAGGCGCTGTTACCTATCTCCATGGAGATCCCGGCAATATAGTTACTGAAATCCCTTGAGATAGAACAAAACGGAGCCATGGAGGTTGGGCTCGCCGAACTGCTAGAAGTACAAGAAAAAAGGGAGAATTCCCTAATAGCAATGACAAGCCGTCAACAGGTGGTCAAACGATGGTTTGACAAGAAGGCTTCTGACCAAGGAATGAAAAGTGGAGACTTAGTGCTAAAATATGACAGCAAGGCTACAAAGCCAGGTCAGCATGGTAAATTTGATAGCCTATGGGAGGGACCCTTCAAAATTATTCGGGCCAGGAAACACAACACTTTTGAGCTGGAAAATATGGAATAAGAGCCGTTAGGAATCCCGGTCAATGGGATTCATCTTAAGTTGTTTCATTAGGCATTATGCTCTACCTTGTACAGTTGTAAATAATGCTTTTGTTTCCTTTCCTGTGTGTGGCCTGTTCTTTTTCTAAAATTAGTTGTCTTTCTACGTATTTTCTCATCATCGTTGGTGGGTAAAACACCGGAGTTGCTTTACACAAAATACATTCATGCATGGAGAAATAGAATACAAAACTAGCAAACCCAGAAAATTTTAAACACAGAAGCAAAAAAGAGCATGGATTTTCCTTAAAACGAGAAGTATATATTTATATATATGTTATTTAATTACAAAATGGCTGGGAGGCCGATTTACAAAATGTACAAGTATCTGGGTACATTATATATACAATAGCCTTTTATCAGGCTTATCTAAAATAGGAAAGTTACATGTTGAGCAAGCAAGGAAAGGGGTTATCTATCCAAAGGAATGACTGGCAGAAACTGACGCATTCACTGCAGCGTCCGCTTCTTCCTCGTCCACAGGCTCGTCGGCGGCACTGGTAGCATCATTTGGCACAACCACTAGTGGCGGTGGGAACACCAGGTTCCTAAAGTCAGTGTACCGGTCTACATCAGAGAAAGGTATCATGTTGTAGCTCTGAAACAGGAAGTGAAGGGCCTGAGTAACCCTTTGCTGGTGCTAGTCACGGGTCTGGAGGCAAAATCCACTGAGGAATGGCAACCATACAACGATAGCTTCTTCTTCGATAAAGCGACATAGGTCACTGGCTGTTGGTAGGCCTATCCCATATGCAGCATGTGCAATGACCTCACCAAGCCCATTCAGGTATTTCTTCAGAAAGATTTCCTTCACCAGCCTTAGGATAAGTGGCCAGGGAACGCTGATGTCCAGCATTGACGCTACAAAGTGTGAACATATGTCGGTATTCACCCTATACTTATCCTCATAGTCTACGCAATCCTTGCCTAGGACCCACTTAATGGTTACCAGAACCAGCAAATGCTTGTTCTTCGTCATTTTTTTCAGCCTTCTAGTGGAGATCTCACCTAAGAATGTCGTCTGTGATTTAAACGAGGTTAGGCGAATTGGGGTATCCATTCGTCCTGACACTGTCCCTAAGTCTCCTAAGATAATGCTAAATTTTCTCATCACCTAACCTATGAAAGGACTTGCTTAGCAATCTGCTACTAACCTATCACCTTTTAAACGCTAAGTATGTTTGCTCGCTATCTACTGGCCTATTTATAGAAAAAATGACAAGACATATGCCAATCCGCCTCTAAGAAATGTGATGTATGCTAGCTGCCATCTCGAAGGTCGAGTCTGCGTTTGTTCACATTTTGGGCTGGTACATGCATGATAGCATGGCTCAAGGTGTGCTTAATTAAATGAAGTTGATTAATTAGCTTTAAAAAGGTGGCACTTGTTAGTGAAAGGACGTATGGCTGTAGGTTATTGTGTCATATCTCAAGCACATCCCAGGGCCCAAGGCGATACTCAATATCTTTTTCAGGCGGTGATCGTTTGCTTGGCGTAATCATTCTGTCCGGGATATTAATTGTCAGCGCATGTTAACGTAGTGTTGGAAGGCCAGTTGCAAGCTCAATTTCCAAGGAAATCAAGGCATATCACATGATCTCTTAAAAGCAATGATGAAATCCGGCCGCCTCAAAATAGCAATCAGTTCATCTTGCTTGAGTTGTAGGATTAATGGTACATGTCGAATTAAATGCAAAAGGCTTGCTTTCACCTACCACTTTGGGAAAGGTTGCTATTATTGCAACAAAAAAGCTTAAATATTTCAAAGGATTTTACAAACACAGGGAAGTGCAAAGTGTTTTCGGTCTTTCTATCTAGAGCAAGCAAATTCATAGGCCAGGAGCTTACAAATTCTGTAGAGAAAGAAAAATGTCGGGATCTTTAGCCCAGCAGATGCAGGAAGAGATTAGCCAGGAACTATTCATGGCTATTTTTTCTTCAGCCAAGGTATATGTGTACGAGGATGTAGCATATGCCATGCCTGGTATACTCGCGAAGACGAGAAGAGCCCACACGGAGGAGCTAGATAGACCCAAGGAATGGAGTAATCAGAAAAAGGTTAAAGAAAAATGGGATAATATCTACGACCCAAAGCTTGCAAAGAACCCTAAATCTCTCAGAGAGGCAGGTTGTGCAAGGTTATTAGCAGCAAAGGTAGACCAATCCATGGTAGGTAGAGTCTGGTATAGCGGTCTCCCACAATACATGGTCCCATTGGTGCACTATTGCCCAAAGGTGGTCGACGCGACTTTTCAGCGCTATAATCCAGATACCCACTACATTGAAGGTCGCAATTTAAGGGTTTATATTAGCCCAGAAGCTATCTGACACATGTTAAGTATCCCGGATCCAAGCAGAAGGAAGGAGACTATCGAACCTTTTTGCCCAAGCAAGGGGGAGAAAATATGGAAGAAAATGAAAACCAGCTCCGATTTCTTGTTAGAAGAAACTAGTAAGAAAGGTATTGCGTTCGCTAAGGCACCAAGTATCCCTTTATCGCGTGGTTCATTCTGTGATGATCTTCAGGACCCCATGTCCATGCTGACATTTGTTTGTGGCCGAGACTCCAATGAGAAGATCGAGGCTTTTCAGCTAGGCCCTGCCATACAGTTTCGCAAGCAGCATGAACTCTTTTGGTATGATTTTGTTGAGTTCATGGTTGAAGAAATGATACATCAAATGGAGAATTATCAGGCGAAAAAGAAGTTTAAATTTTTTTCCTACCTAGTCCACATGTTCCTACACCAAAATCTTGATTTCTTCGCTCGATTTATTCCGCTATCAATTTTTGATGAGCAGAACAAAAGAAAGTCGGTGTCTACATGGACACCTTTCCTTTCCGCAACATATAACTATTATGTCTTCACAGACTATTTCATAGCCCCAGTTTTGAATGATTTGATCGGAGAAGGTGATATCGTCCAGCTCACCATGGAGCATACTGGATTTATGTAAGGCTACACCCCTGTTTGTGACTGGTTCTTAGGCAAGGATTTCATAATCCTCCGAATGCGGGGCTTTATTGGCAAACCTTTCCTGCTCCCAGCTTGCGTCACCGATAGAGTGCTCGCGCTGGAAGTTTTCCAATAGGTGTGTGTTATTGATTTCATGTTCTGTAGCAGCGAAAGTGTCAAGAAGAATGGATTCTTTACTTGTCCGAAGAATTTCAAATTGGTAACTCTAGTTAAAAAATAATCACAAGTTGCTAGAGGAGAAGCTGGCACATCTAGGATTGGTACTGGTAAATGATAAGTGGGAGTACAACCCTTTCAACGACCTGCCAGAGCCACATATGAAGGTTACCCATGTTCCCCGACCATACTAGGAGAAGTGGGTTAATACGTGGACTGATAAAGAGGAAGATTTTGTTGAATTAGCGCAAATCCCTACACTGGATACTAGAGGTCCATGGCACAAGTTCTACTTTCCTGTGGTTGTGGCAAGGGACAATCTTCCAATGGAGTGCAACATGTATAACAAGTTGAAAAGGGGCAAAGAATGGAGCGATGAAAAGATAAAATCTTTTTAGAAATATCACCAGGAAACAGCACAATTGGATGCTCCTTATAATCAATTGAAGGACGACTAGGAATTTGATAGATGGTGGAATGAAGGCCACCCCAGCCCAAACTCTAGTGCTGACAGGAGCGAAGAGGGAGAGGGATCCGAGGAGCACGAAGAAGAAGCGGCGGTATCATCCTCTTCGGTGCAAAAGGGTGAGGCTTCCAAGTAGACTGCCTATGTGGCCACTAATGTACGTTTTAATATTTCAAGGGGCTCACTTACACGCACTTGGGCCACTAAACTGGCCCAGCTAACGCCTCATCAGAAGGATTCGACTGCCGAAGTTAGTGAGCGTCTGCCTACGAAAAGGCAGCGCATGGAAAGTATTATCGGAGGTGTTTTGCAAGAACCCGTCGGAGGAGAAATGCCCACTGCTAGCCAAATGCCAGAGTTTTCGGGAGAGTCACAAACGATCCTGGAACCACTGCCAACTAGTCAATAGGTACATTTCACTTCTTCTTCTCTTGCATCTCATTCCTTCGTATCTGCCCCTGCTCCGTTGGCAACCCCTGCCATAAGCCTGAGCCCTCCACCTTCTGCTTCTGGTCCAGCTAATTCGGTTGGATTTGCCTAGTATTCGCAGGCCCAACCATTTATAATTACTCCTCCGAGTATGCTTATGCCTAGTGCTACCGCTCAGACTTTCCTCACCTCGCTTTCGGAAAATGTTCCCCCTGTCAGCCCCCATTCTTTTTTTGCTATGCTTACTAATCCTTTTCCATTGCAATAAGCCGATACCCAGTCAACAACTATCCTTCTTCGACCGATTAGCCTTACAACTGAATCTCCCATTCAGCCGCTACAAATACTTAGCCCTGCTGATAGTTCTTAGGCCAAGCTATGGAACGTGCCATACTTTTCTCCGCAAACTGTCACTCTCCAAAAGAAGCAAATGCGTGCGCCTATGAAAATTACCTATCCCTATGCCCTACCTTCTGGTGTTCCTTTCGCAGGTGGGCTAGTTTCATCACCAGCTGAATTCATAGCACAGGTAGATTGTGGAAAGGAAGCGCGCGCAAATAGAATGAGGCGACGCAAGGCAAAGGAAAATAATTCTCCTGCCGAACCGAGAGTACAAGCTTCGTATAATGAGGCCTAACAAGAATTGAAATTTGCAACCATGTACCCAAGGATAAGCAAGCCTAAGGGAGAAATGCAACCCGAAGATTATGAGATCTATGTTGTCGGACTTGGCATAAAGATAGCCCGGCTGCAAGATAATGTCAAAATCATGGAGGAGACGCAATGGGTAGTCACTTTCGACTTCCTCAAAATTGGTCACCAATTAAAGAAGAAAGATGAGCAGCTTAGGGCAGCTAAGGAAATGGTGAGCTTTCTAGAGACAAATGAGAAATCCTTGGAGGCCAATATCGCCCAAATGACTGAAAAGTGCTAACCGCAGATAATGAGAGGAACAGGCTTCAAGGTGAAATTGCGAAAACCCAGGTTGTTGACTCAGGCTTAGTAAAAGAATTGCAAAGCCAGAACCAATCAGCGCAGTAGAGCCTATGGTCAAAAGAGGAAGAGCTCGAACGCATCCGCCTTGAGTATAGTCAAGGGATGGCACAAAAGGGTGAGGAGTTGGAATGCCTACAAGAGCAGTATTAGCAAAAGATATAGGAGAAAGATGCCGAACTCAAAAGCCTGAAGACTAAGCTAGTAGAGGAGCTCTGAGAGACAAAAGCTTCTCTGGAAGAGCAATCGGCTAACCACTCCCGAGCTGAACAAAATTGGAATAAAGAAATGAGCAGCTATGCGGAGTAGTTAGTGTCCAAGAAAAAGAAGGCAGAATTAGCCGAGGCCCTCATTTCAAGAGACGCAGAGATTTCTTTGCTTAAAGCCTCTCTACTACCTACCCCTGCCCAACCTGATGTCATCCCGCTAGTTAGGCAATTGTACATTTCTCACTGGGAGAAATTCAAGACCTTCTGCCTAACACTGTAGCCTACCCTCTGATTCATCGACAAGGCATCAAGACTCAATCAAGAATCCCATGACACAATGGAGTAGTTCCCACGTTTCATCCTGGAAAAGGTTCCTAAGGCAAGGGACTTACTCAACAAGCTATACTCTGTCTTTGACGAAATCCTTGCTGAGGCGGGTATTGAAGATCGGGACATTGTTGCTCAAATTGCCAATAAATTCATCCATTGTCACTCCGCTTTCCAGTGCACTAAGGCATCGGCGGCTTTCCTAAGCAAGGCGCTTGACGACATACAGAGATGTTTCTCTGAGTTAGGCAAGCTGGGGGTGCCATCCCCGTTCCTCGAGGATGGCTCCATTGCCACAACTACACACATTGTGGAGGCTATTGAGCAGAAGGAGAACGACCTAGAGGCATTCAGGGAATTCGGCAGCTCCCCAACGACAGCCAACATTGAGGCAATCATTCATCCACTCTCCCAGCTACTTTTCCATATCTAAGTAGGTGTCGACCTACCTGAGGTGCTGCCTCACAAGGAAGCTATTGACCTCCGCGGGGCACAAGAAAATTTGTGCAGCATGGCAAAGCCATCCGAAAGTGAATGGTCGCCCTTGCAGGCTGCTCTTTCCAAACTCTAATTCCATTCGCCCTATGGATAAAAGCTCTGGTCTGCGGAACTAGAGAGTTTTTTGGGTTCTACATTCCTTGTCCGAAACGCCCCTGATAGTCACCTAAAGCTGTTAAAATAAATATTCGAACAGCTCCCTTCGGGTTTCTTTTGTAAATGTGTGCGCTAGACTGTGTGTCACCGAGTCTGGTCGGCTTTCCATCGAGTTTTGATCTCACTCTGTACGCATCCTCTCTTCATAGCTTTGGGTAGCGGCTTCCCTTTCGGGTCCTGAGAGGCTGCCCTGGGCGTCCACGTGTCTCACTTGCAAAGGTTTTTATTTTTTTTTTCCCTTGAAGTCTCTTCGAGTCGCAAAAGCCTTCTGTCAGGGCCATCACTTCTAAAGATTGTCAGAGGGACCCGCATCTTGCTACGTGGCGGCATATCGCAAGCTTTTCATGCGGGAAAAAAATGAACAACTGCGGGCTATGTAGTGCTTGCTCAGGGTTTTCTTTCTACTATCTAACAGCTATTGGCGGGCCCTACCTTCTGCTAATTGGCAATCATTTGTAGATCTTTTAACACAGCAGGGTGGTGAACAACCGTGGGCTGCGAAATGTTGCCATGCGTCTTTCGCACCCAGTTGATGCGGCTTTCTCTCCACATGAAGAAGGACCTTAGCTCATTGGATACTTGTTGCATCTTCGCAATCTCTCGGCAACAAGGAGAGAGTTTTTCATTTGGGCAGCGACAAGATGCCACATACCTTACAACTGATCCTTGAGGCGGGTGATAGGCTGGCTGGCGAGATTATGTTATTGGATGCTACTCTTCATGGTTCTTCAAGCGGTGGATGACACTTGTTGCCTCGGGTATGGCTGGGACCACTACCATCATTACAAAGGGCGCGCCTGCAAGTGAATGACCAAATGTTGTGTTCTAGCTCATTACTGTTGTAACGGCATTGGGAATCTTCCGATTCTGGCATCATTGCAGGGGATTGTGGGATCTTTTCTGTTATAGCTCTCCAAAGTGGTGGGGATTTTCTCTCTGGCTATATATACTCTCTCGATTGACGAGACAAAAAGGTGGAAGGTCCAAGAAATTTCAGAGAAAAGGATACTGGTTTTAGCAAAAGACACCAGGTCTCTTTTGCATGTTTATTCGCAAGAAACTTTCAGACTGTGCCCACTGTTCGACCTTTCTATTTTTCATGTTTTGATCAAACTGTAAACTGTGCTTTTTATTGTCTTAAGCATTTCATTTGACAAGACTTCTATATATTGAATACAAGCTTGCTTATCTAAATCATGTCTAAATGACTCTTTTTAGTAGTAAGGATGTATGTGATATTATTTTATGTCAATAAATGAACTGTTTATGCTATAGCTTTAAGTTTCTGACATTTTGGAACGTGACAACACCATTCAGGCCCTTAAGTCTATGATTTATCATGCCCATCAACAAATTTTGGCACATCACCTTAGATTAGATTTTGCTTCATTATATCTGTTTCCTTTTCCCTTTCTAAAAAACCATTATAGAAGAAGTCGACTTCTTTAAAATCCGGAGGTCACTCAGTTTGGCGCAAAGGGTCCCCCTTGAACTGAGTTTCCCATAAGGCACTATTACCTCGCCAATTTTTGGTGTCAACAGCTATCATCTGACTATCTCTTTTCTCTTCCTTGATCATGTAGTGGGAGGAGATTTTGGTTTTTTTCCCATCGAGGTAGCAACAACATAGGCATTGTCAGTCTTGCTTCCTAGCTCATCCTCAAGCTCACCATAGGTCAGAGTGGTTCCCTATAGCTTCAATTGGGAAATCTTCCCATTAATCCATTCTTTGGTTCTCACCTCAATCAACTTCCTTAGAATATCGAGGTCATTGACATCTTCATTCCAGTCAATTAATGGCAATGGGAGATTGGAAACTACACCATAATGACAATCAATTATTATATTTTCATCCTCCACTATTTGATCCAACCCAATGAACAAGTTGAACTTCTTCACGAAGTACGATGTCATGTGCATGTAGTGCCTCATACACACCTCCTTGACATCTCTACAGTTGGCCCAAAATTCTTCAACATTATGTACATGGGTGTGTTCAATTCCGACCATCTTCTTGAGCATGTCATATGGATCCATCCGCAACCTAGTAGTGTGGAGCTCCAGATTATATTCGACAAGTTCTTTATTAGAATAGTCCACACACTGGGATGTGTGGAGTGGGGATACGAAATCCCCACCCTATTTTTGTCACTTTGGAGGGTGTGTGCTCGTTGTAGCTGCTGAGAGAGTTCAAGTAGTTTTAGTTGATCATTTAGGTACCAGGGCAACTTATATGGTTTCTCTTCTTGAATGTAGGTAAACTTTGGAAATTGTATGAACAGAAAGGAGAAGCAATGGAGGAAGGCATTAGCACTATGTGAGACTCTTCTTTCAAAGTCACCTCCAAGCAGTCTAATAATATGGCCTATGAAGGCGTCATTAACTTTGCAATAGTCTTTCTTAAAGTTTTAGAATTGAAGTTGGGGATACCTATCATAGACCTTCAATTCCCTACCTGGAGCTAGATTTGGTGTTATGAATAGTCCCTTGTATTGGGCATGGTCGGAAAGAAAATAGACCAAGTATTATGTCATATAAAATTATGAAGTCTTCTTCGTTGCCACAAATTGCTTGTGTAGGCATTGGCTGATCATCCCTGCCCAATAAAATTTGGTTTCCCCTTGGAGGATTTCCTCTACAAAGTATAGCATCCATTCCTGAAAGAAGGCTATAATTGGAAGGCCCATAAATCTACTCAATAGGGTTACCAAGTCATGGTAATCCTCATAGAAATCACTTCAGAAGAGCTCTTGTGGAACTTTATTGGAACTGCCCCTCTTCTCCTTCAGCCAGTACTAGTTGATAAGCTTCTTGCACTTGAGGGGATCATTGTCCCACATCTATTTACCATATTCTTTGGATGTTTCCTCCATCTCACTGAAGGTAGGGATGTGGAAGGTCTTCCCTATTGACTTGGTAGATAGATCAGCTAATATATTCCCATCCCTGTCTACAATTCTTCTAGAATCCTCTTGATATGCCTCCCTATAGGTCATCACAAGCTTGGGAGCAATGAGAGTAGGCGGGAATCTAATAGCCTTGGCCAACCCACTAATTTTGATTTTCTTAGAATTTTCTATTGTGGGGTTGATTTAGACCCTTTTCGTAAACTCATCAATGTTAATATGTCCCATATTTGTATATAAGATCTCTCTCCAATCTATGGTGACCTTAGAGTTGAGGGTTTCCCCTTGGAAATTATACTTCATTTGGTCTTTACCCTCTTTTTCTTGGGGTGTTTTGGCTGGCTTCTTTCCCTTTTCTTTCTCCATGGTTTCCTTTGAAGGTCCTACATCTGGTTCCATATATCCTATGAGTGAGAGAGTGGTAAGCACATTCAAGCATAAAAACATGGGGAAAGTTAGAAAAATCCAACAAAATGATGTTAAATCCGATAATTTATCAGTCAACGATTCTATTGTTTCTCTCAAATCATCGTTAGACATTCACTAGAATGATTTATAACAATGTGGGCCCATGGGTTTGGATTTCCCTGGGCTGGTAGCCATTCTGAAGGAAGCTGCTACATAGGAAAAAATCATGACACAATGGCTCAAATGTCCCAACCTACATTGAGATTTGGTCATGAAATGGTGGTCCACCGAGGAGGTCAATCCATTTTGGCATTTGGGTCGAAATCTCTTTAAAGTTTTGGGAGTGTTAAGTTCATCTTTTAGTCATGCAGATCCAAGGTAGGTAGAAGCAGGAAGTGGCTTGGCTATTTGGGGATTTCCCATTGAAATAGCACTGGCAATGCAGCGCCCCATAGGTGGCATCCCGCACTGCGAGATCCATGGCATCCAGAGATGATGGCACTTTGCTGCCAAAGGTTAGGATGCCTGGAAGAATGCAGGTCAAGAAATGCAGGATGGTGTTGGGTGTTGGTTGTTTGGAGTGGCACCGATGAGACGAAAGTTGATGAAAGGAAGCCCGCATGATCGAGCCCACATGGAGCTTTGGTTTTCTTATTTGTTACCAAGCAGTTGGAGTGAGATGGCAGGGTTGGGCCCCACATAACGGGCTGTCAGAGGTTTACAACCATTTTGGAATGGCGGGAGTGAGACAAAAGTCTATGACTGACTACCTACAAGAGGCAATCCGCCTAGGGTTTGACACTTGATTGCTTTCAATTGGGTTCAGATGGAGATTAAAACTACAAGCCTTGCGGGGTAGGGAGGCATTCACCTGAGTTTGATTTGGAAGGGCGTACTGGCTATAGCATCTCACAGATGGAAGTCCGTAGGGAAAGGCCCATAGAGAATCAACACTTACTTGATTTGGCATAGGGAAAGCAGATGGCAATGGAAGAGCCAGGACCCAACCATCGAAAAGGCACCTGGATTTTTTCATTTTGATTTAATTGTTCATGTGACGGCGAAACATTAGCAGAGGTCTATGTTGGATTATCTGCATGATGAGATTAGTTGCCTTGTTTGGATAGAAAATCAGATGGTGAGGCCTGACAGGCGGATGAGCGTGTTGTGAAACTGTTTGAAATGGCGAAGCTAGGATGGCATCCTACAAGAAGAAGTCCATAGGCAGAAACCCATGAAGGGCTTGGACTTAGGTGTTTGGTGAGGCTAGGTTTGGTTGGAAATCAATGAGGCGGGGTCTATGTGTCAGAAAGGCAGGGTCAAATAGTCATTTGGATCAATGAAGCCCAAAGGGCATTCTGTAGGAGGAAGCCTACACTGGCGAACCTGATAGGGGTTGACGGTTCTCCATTTAGGTTGATGAATTTTAGCTAAGTTTAGGGTGATCGATTAAGGCCCTCTCACAAGGGTGGACCCGGTGAATTTGTTCACCGTTTAAATCTTTACATGTTTTTTGAGGAAGGTGATGACAGTGGCAGCTAGGTAGCAAACCCATAGTTCACGGATGCCCTGGTCGACGAACGCCAACGAGGACCAAAATTTCTACAAGCGACCCTTGAGAAATTTTCTACAAGTTTTAAAATTCCAAGAGGTGGGTTTTGACCACCAAGGTGTGTACTAGCTACTTATCGAGTTTTCCTTTACCCAGATTTAACAATTTTTGGAAAAATAAAGAAAAATAAAAGGTAAGCAACGATGGAAGACCAACCTATGACACCTGATGACTGTGGATGAACAAGCAACTAAAAAATTCCTTGAATCGACGGGTGCGGCAACTACGTTGGCATGGGCTCTTTAACTCATTTTTGGGCTCTTGACAGGTGAAAATAATAGTTTAGTATGGGCTATGTATAAAATTTTGAGCATTTAATGTAGGCCATCAATACTTGTATGGTGGTGCTCAAGGTTGGCGAACAAGCATTTCAAAAATGACTACAGGAGTAGTGGAGTCTGATGAGCAAATGACGGTCAGGAGTTAGTTGTTCAGGTAGTCAACAATGAAAATAGAAACTAGGGATGCAGGTTCCATGACGCGGAAGGAAACCAGATGAAGGCTGTTTGGAATGGCCGAGAAGCTAAGGAAACTTGCATGGAGCCGCCCGTGGGGGCAAACCCGGATTGTTCCAAGGATGGCAACTCTAAAGATTGAAGGAAAACAACCAAGGAAATCCTGTAAAGTACTAAAGCCTTGAAATTTGAGGGTAGCAAAATATGGTCAACTCAAGATGATTCCTCTAGGACTCGCTGACCACTCAGGACACAAAAATAAGGGGTCACACAAAACAAGGCAGTGACAAAAGTGACCCGACGAAGCGAAAAGAAAGAGGGTCCTTGTTCTGAATGGGGTGTGTGTGCTATAGGCACAACAAATGGTGACTCTACTAGGGAATGCTCCTGAGCGTTCCAAGGATAAATGCTCATTCAGAACCTAGAATCTCTGGTTTGATAGACTAGGGGCTGGTTTCCAAAAGTGAACTAGGAGAACCGGATCCTTAGCTGAATCAACCCACGAGACATCTCAAAAGTGTGTGCATAACGTGAAGGGAGATTCAATTAAGGGTTGAGTTCTAAATCAAAGTTCAAATGAGGAGACCATTCCATGGTAGCTATCTGAGACCAATATTTGAGAGTGAACACTTAGCCAAAGAACACTAAAAGAAAATAGCAGAGTGAACCATTCATCAAAATGAGCATGACCACCATGACAAAAACGAATAACACCCTCAACAAGACAAGAGGGGATGGGAATTAAGCAAAACAAAAGCAACATGAAGCAGTGAGACAAAGGAAAACCAAAAGCAACCTAAACTAACCTTATACACAGTTATTTACAAGAACAACATGGGAGAGCTCAAGCTTGGAAATAATGCTTAAGGTGCTACCCGTTGATGGGAAATGAGACATCTTCACCAATTAATATTTTGAGGTAGAAAAAATTATCTCTGAGGATTTCAGCAATCTAAAAGGGGCCAAGCTAGAGCTTGTTGAATTTTTTATGTCTGCCTTTGTTTTCATGAGCCTTGTCCCAACAGAGGAACAAATCAACAATTTTGAAGGCATTTACTTTGGCTTATCGATCGAACCATATTTTTACCATGCCCTGATGTTTAGCAAAATTTTCAATGGCATGGTCATGTACTTCTTTTAGATGGAGTAACTCAGCTAAATGGGTTTCTCGTCGATCCCCTTCTTCATAAAAGGAATTGATGAATTGAAGGGTGGGGATTTTTAGTTGAATCAAGAACATAGGCTCTAGGCCATAGACAAGGTATACGAGGAATCCCCCAAGGAGGCCTTATGTCATGTGTGATTGCTCAAAGGGAAAAATGAAGCTGGGTATGCCAGTCCTTGGGATTCCTATTGAACAATTTTTTGATGAGGATGATGAGGTTCTTGTTTGTGGATTGGGCTAGGCCATTTCCCTAAGGATAGTAGTTGGATGAAAACTTAAGGGAAATACCATAATCAAAGGCCCAAATGGTGAATTTAAGTGAGTCAAAGGCCGAACCATTATCACATACTAAAGCATAGGGGAAACTGAAGTGATTTAAAATAAAGCTTTCAAGGAAATTGATAACTACCTCTGTGGTGCATTTTCTACATGTAATAGCTTCTATCCATCTAGTACAATAGTTAGAGGTAGTTAAAATGTACTTGTGACCCGCAAAAGATGGTGGGATTACCAAACCAATGAAGTCAAGACCCCATTGCACAAATGGTCTTACCTCCAAGACTAGTTGTAGCGGGACAACAACATTCCTTTCTCTAGTTGCAGTAGTCTGGCAGATGTGGCATGTATGAATGTGGATATGAGCATCTTTGAAGATATTCGGCCAATAGTAACCTGCTCGTAGGATTTGATGTGTGGTTGAAAGACCAGATCCATGACCGGTGCTGAATTTATCATGAAATTATTTCAAGACCCGCTCTGCTTCTTCTTTCCCAAGGCATCTAAGGTAGACACCTTCATGATTATTCTTGTAGAGTATAGATCCTCACAACATGTAGCTGCTACTTTTTAGATGGAGAGCACATTTTTGGACACCCTGGAGATGGGTTGGGTATTTTCTTTTCAGCAAGTAGTAGACGATATTGTCATACTACTCCCCTGGGGAAACGTCTTCAAGCTGATATTGTTGAATTGTAAGTTTAGGTCCTACTTCAATTTTTGTCTTAGCTATTGTTTGGGTGAGGGCCTATCCTCTTACCAAATTCATTGGTTGAATTTCCATGTCATACTCCTACAACAGTGTGACCCAATTTTCTCTTCTTTCACCCAACTCATTTTGCATCAGCAATGTGTTTACTACTGGGTTAGGGACAATGGTGAATACCTTGTTTCACAGGATGCAGTGCTTGAATTTCTTGACTCCTCTAACTAGAGCATACACCTGATTTTCTATGTTGTGATACTATAGTTCAACATCCTTCAATGAAGAACTCATGAAGGAAATCAAGTCTTCATTCCATTCACTATCCTTTTGAGTTAGAATGTTGGCACATGAGTGATTTGAAGTGAATGAGTAAATGTAAAATAGCTTCAGATAATCAGGGCTAATGAGCATGGGTGCCTCAACAATAACTTTCTTTATTTCTTTAAAGGCCTACTTTTCCTCCAGATTCCACTCAATTTTAGCTTCCTGCTTCAACATGACATTGAGTGGATTAACTATTTCAACAAAGCCCTTAATAAATTTTTTGATGAAGTTTATCTTTATGAAGAAAGATTTCAGCTCTTTCTTACTACCTGGTAGCTGAATCATTAAGAGGGACTGGATATGCCTGGGGTCTATGGAGATTCCTTGCTCTCAAATAACATGCCCGAGCAACTTACCTTCTATGATTCCGAAGATGCACTTCTTCGGATTAAGGGAAACCCAAAATTCTTTGCACCTTTGAAACACTTTGCATAGATTAGCAACATGATTAGCTCACTTCTTTAAGAACATAGTAAGATCATCTATGTAGATGATTATACATTTTATGATCAAGTCCTTGAAGGCTATATCCATCACACGTTGGAATGTGGTGTTGGCATTGATGAGTCCAAACAGGATTCTCCTGTATGCAAAGGTTCCCCACTTAGTGGTGAATGTTATCTTGTGTCTATCTTCGTATTGCGCCATCACCTGGTTGTATCTAAAGTACCCGTTGAGGAAGGACATCATCTATGATCCATTAAAAATCTGCAATACCTCATCTAATGACAACATGGAAAAGTTGTCCTCTAAAGCTCTGTTCAAGCTATGAAAGTTTGTGCACATTCTAATTTCTTCGTTCTTCTTCCTAACTAGGACCAAATTGGCCACCCATGTGGAATTATTGATAGGGAATATGATCCTAGCTGAAACCAGCTAGTGCACTTCCTTGTAAATGATGGGCTCCAACAAGGCGTTAATAGGACACTTAATTTGTCAAATGGCCTCACGTCTAAATTTAATGGGATAATGTGCATGATGATGGAGGTGTCATATGTCTTCAAATATTCATAACTCCATGCTACCACATCATGATACTTCTACAGAGCATCAATGATTCATTTTCTCTCTTTTGACGTACAGACTTTACCAATAAATACATTTTTAACCTCCTCGGTTGTCCCGAGGTTGTGAGTGTTGCACTAATTGTTGATGGAGTCCTTCTTTGCCTACTGATATTGGTCTTAGATCTAGTATAGGTCAAATATGCGTTCAAGTTGAACCATGCCTTTGGGGATAGTATTTTTTTTGAGGTTGATGACCCCTTCTATATCCAATTCAGCTTCTTCGGACTTAGTTTCATCAATTATTTGAGTTGCAAATATGTCAGAGCTAGTGATAAATTCTAGGATATTCTTTTCATCATTGAATACCTAAAAATGGGTGACATTGTTTGGTATGGATGGGGTGGAAGTAAGCTCCACAGTGAAGTGTTTAAGACTAGATAGGGAGAGTGGTTGTAGCATGTTGGATGCTTGAGCCAAGGCATTAGTAGTGTGGTTTTGGAAGTGAGGGATAAACTAGATATTAAAGGCATCTAGGCTTTCTAACAGATCCCAAACTCTATGCCTGTAGTTTGCTAGCCTTCAATCATGGTAGGAGTATAATTTTATGACTTGTTTTACTACCAACTCCGAACCACCAAACACTTGCAGCATTTTGAATTTCTTCCTTAAACCCATTAAGAGACCATGAACTAATGCTTCATATTTTGCTACATTTTGGTGCAATAAAAATAAAGTGTATGGGAAGAAAAGTAGGTCTTACTCGTAGGGTTGATGAGTTTGAATCCAGCTCCAGCTCCTTGCTTGGACTTAGATCCATCAAAGTGCAACATCCAAAACTTAGAAGGTTCTTTGACTTCGGGGCCAATAATGTGTTCATTCCTCATTGGCTACATGCTTGCATCTACAATCTTTGAGGTGGATACTGGTTCAACATGGTTGAAGACATGCTTCCCTATGACATTTCCTTTTGAGAAGTGACTTGTCCTTTGATGTGTTCTACTGCTATTTGACACAAGCAATATTCAAACTCTAAATGGGAATCATTATGCACTCTGCACCAACTAGGCAGCAAGAGTTCCTAGAAATTTATCCTAGTCCCTAGACTGAGCTAATCTTGTATGCATTTTTCCATGAAGTCTTGGAATCCGTCTAACAGTCCCAAATCCTCATCATTGTATGCTTCATCACCATTGGATTCGACCAACATTTCTGTGCTCTGGATTGCATGGGGCAAGTTGGTTGGAGGGTTACATAGTACCAAGAAGACCTCTTCAATCATCTCTTCTTGTTGAGGCTCCAATTCTTCCTGATATGCCACGGGAGAATAATTTCCTAGCTCAGTTTCAGCAAACAACACCTCATTGGTGTTATTGTATTCCGTAATCATGAACTTCATGCGGGGTTCTCGATCAATGCAAATATGATGTGGCAGCCCCTTCCATTGCAACCACATGTGAGATAAATTAGTTGTTGCATACCCATTTAATGCTCGGGTGAAGTCTTGTCCCAAGATTATTCCATATGTATCAAGAATATCCACAACTTGGATGTCAATTACCTGTTGCAACCTTGGGTCTGCAACAATCTGCATAGGGATACGATTGATTTCTCCAACAATGTTCACCTCAGTTTTATCCAATTCAGTTACTTTTCTTCTTGAGGGTGTGGGGAAAATTCCAAGAGCTTTGCATCCAACCAAAGGCGTGACATTGGCTAATGCTCGTGAGTCAATCAAACAATTATGCAAGTTCTTCCTAAATACGCTAATAGTGTTAAGGAAAGGAGGCATTTCAATCCTTCCCTAGAAGAGTCCCACAGGTGTGTCAGCCTAGGCCACTTGACCCTTGTCCTTTTCATTTGTCTTTTCCTTTTATTTCCCTTGACTTTTCTCTTTAGCAAGTTGTTTTGCCATTTTCTGATTTGGAGGGGCATCCTTTTACTTGCCTATAATTTCTTGAATTATTGGCTCATGTGGTGGTTCTTTGCAAGAGACTCTTTTGGCTGGTACCTCTTGTGTTGCCTTGGAGGAAGGAGTCCCATTAATAACTCTAAAGAAGGTGTGCCTAACTACAAGAACCTTGAGTAACTCAAAGGCAGACAGACTGATTTTAACCTTCTTGAATCCCTCAGTGACATATTCACCCATTTGCTCATTTTCAAACTTGAAAGCTCTACCTATGGAAGAGCTAGCTGTTTGTTTTTGCATTTGAATTGGTTGTTTTTTCTTATTAAGGAATTGAGTGGGCACATGGGGAAAGCTCAAATTTTTGTTGGCATTAGGATCAGGCAGGGTGCTAAAATTATTGGGCGAAGTGGAAGCAATGAAAGGCCCTCTTGCTTGCCTATTCCTTAAGAAATATGGGTATGTTCTTTGGTGGAACATTTGGACCTCATCCTCACAAAACTCTTCCTCATCTATGGGACCGTTATCTATGGAATTAAAGAGCTAAGACAGGGCTTCCTTGTTACTTACCTCTTTTACTTCTTCATTCTTTGGGGAGGTAGCCTCAGTTTTTGGCATGTTTCTCTCGCTTCATGGAAAGGGGGCTTGATTGACCACCAGCATGGAAAAATTGTATGGCTTGGACTGGACTATGTCTTTGCAACCCACACTTTCAATGATGTTCTAGACCTCCACTTGAAATATCTCTGTAGTGGTGAGGAATTCGAGGTAGTCCATCTTCGAGTGTCTATTTGTTTTATGAATCTGGCACCATCTAGATAAGGAAGCCTCAATGAGATACACACCACTGGTCATCTTCTTCATATTAGCAGGCTAATCAAGAGGAGTGGGAACACCTCCATTGTTTGGCCTTGTATTCCAAGTCCTATTTTACCTCTGTGAGGGTCTCATTTCAAAATTCTGATTGGAGCCATGCCCTCACTCATAATTCTACCCTGATGAGGTGTCAGCCTTGCAGCTATCCCTTTTTTCTTGGTTGAGGTTAGCCTAAATGCTGCCCTGAGAAGCCTGCAGTTGATTATTTTGGTTCTTGAGATGAGTCATTTCTGTGGACATCTTTCTAATCATCTTTGTCAGCTCATCCAACCGGTCTTTCTCAGCATTGCTTGGCTGTGGTGTTCTATTTTGGATAAAGACAAGCAATGTTGCCAGTTGGTTTTGTTGAGCAAGTAGAAATTTGGGCCCTTGTAGGTATAGGGGCACTTGAGGTTGTTGTGAATATTCTTGTTATTGTTGGGGCTCCATATAATGAGGCACAAGAGGTGCTTGATTCATGGGCTATCCCAGATGAGGAACTATGGGCAACTGCGACACCTGGTTCATAAGAGGTGTATGCTGTTGGAGTGCTTGATTGAGCCCTTGAATCTGCATAGGATGAGCAACCTGCCCCAAGGATGGCAGTGGACCAAAAAAATTTTTCCCCAAGTCTATGCTAGCTTTGACTACCTTGACATAAGCATCCACAAGTCTGGTAGTTGGTGGATTCATTATTTTCACAAACACTACAGTGAGATTGTCCAGGGTAGCATAGTAGACTGGAAAAATAGTAGCATCATTAAGTACATATGGAGTTTGTAACCTCATGTATGCTCGATGGAAATGATCGTTGAAGGAGCCTATTGGCTCGTTAACCTCTCTGCGAATAGACATGAACTGTTGATATAATTATGAAGGACTGACTGAGATCTTGTATTTCCTCAAGAAGACATTCTTCAAAAGGTCCCAAGTGGTGATGGTCCCTGTTGGTATATTGATGTACCAATAAAAGGATTCTTCTCCCAGAGAATAAGGGAAAATTCTACACACCATGTCCTCATGATCAATTTGCATATCCTTCGGTGTTGTTTGAAATATTTTTATGTGCTCTTCGATTGTCCTTTGCAGATCGTGAGGGTTGAACTTCATGCAGAAGCCCTCTGGGTTCTTAGGCATGTCATGGTAAGCGTTGAAAAATAGAGGAGAGGGGTTGTTCCCCAACCAGGCTATGAGGGGAGGTAGAGGTGGAATTTATTGTTGAACAACAACATGGGGCTGCACAGGGGCAACAATAGTTGGGACTGTGCCTTGGACTTGAAGGGTAGGGACGGGGGCAACACCCCAATTGTGGGAAGAAAGTGGTTGGAAGGTAGTTTGAGACGGCTGAATGGAGGAGGTGGAGGTGGAAGAAGAAGGATGAGTGTGTGGTTGATGGAAGGAGGATGGGGGTGAATCAGATGAGGCTGGGTCTGATCTTCAAGTCCTTCTTATCCTTGTAGGGGGCTGTAATTCTTGAAATTCCCCTTTATTTGGTCTTGATCTTAAAACTCTTTGGAATCTCTTAAATGAAAATGACCCAATTCGATCTAGCTTAACATCAAATAGGGCCCTCCTTCTAGTGCCAGTTCTGTTGATGGGTGTTTTTGCACTTCTCAACATAGGTAGTGCATAAGTACACTACTTGTCTTGAAAGGAAATTTCCAATAAACAAGTTGTTGAAAATTACCTTGAGGTCTCTCGGGTGTCAAGTCATGACTTGCTTGGAATATCTCAGTTGTTTGGATGTGATCTTGCTAGTAATCATAGAGCAGACTTACGTAAGTTAAGCTAGATAAGAATTGGATCTTCTAATAGAGTTCTTGAGATGGGAAAGTTATTGCACAATTGTTGTAGGTTCAAACAACAATCTAAAACTCCTCTTTCAACTCTAGATTTGGCTTGACAATGTGCAATGAACCTTGTTCGAAGTCACTATTAAAAAAAGGGAAAAAGGGCAGGGAAGAGAGGATGTTCCTAGACCTAAAACTAGCAATGAACAGTGATAATGGAGGACCTTACAGTGGAAAACCTTCCCAAAATTAAGTTCCACTTAACCGGATTTCGTCATAGTCTCATGAAACTAGTGCAATCTTCTAAGGACTGTAGATTTTCAAGCATTCACTCACCATTAGCATGAATAAAAGATAGAAATTTAGTTTATCTTTCAATTTATTCCTAGACTAACTTTACACAACTATTTACCATCAATAAACAACAAAAATTATAGACAAGGAAGGCTTCCAACACACAACAAAATTCTTCAATATTAATGCACAACATTAACTAACTTACTATGTAACCTAAAACACATAGAACAACAAAGCTAATCCACTCAAATTCACTAACTATGAGAATAAGAATCATGCAACATAAAGTTGGAATTCAAGAATCCACCAAATCAATGAATTTCTATTAAAATTCCAACATGTCTTTGCAACAACTCAACTCTCTCTTGAAAATGAGAGGAGACCCCCTATTTATAGTTTCCAAAAAGAAAAATGAATGACCAAGATTTAATCTCATTGTGTGGCCAAGATTCACTACAAATTAGGGTTTCGCCTACCCCCAAATATATTGCAATTTAAAATTACATTTTTTCTTTTATCCTATTTTGTCCTCATGTGGCAGCACTATAGCTCTTTTGTCTTCTAGCTGATTTCTTTTTGATGTAGCTACT
>VDFB02293934.1:13875-63753 GCA_007258455.2 Sequoia sempervirens | reverse complement strand
CACATATGAAGGTTACCCATGTTCCCCGACCATACTAGGAGAAGTGGGTTAATACGTGGACTGATAAAGAGGAAGATTTTGTTGAATTAGCGCAAATCCCTACACTGGATACTAGAGGTCCATGGCACAAGTTCTACTTTCCTGTGGTTGTGGCAAGGGACAATCTTCCAATGGAGTGCAACATGTATAACAAGTTGAAAAGGGGCAAAGAATGGAGCGATGAAAAGATAAAATCTTTTTAGAAATATCACCAGGAAACAGCACAATTGGATGCTCCTTATAATCAATTGAAGGACGACTAGGAATTTGATAGATGGTGGAATGAAGGCCACCCCAGCCCAAACTCTAGTGCTGACAGGAGCGAAGAGGGAGAGGGATCCGAGGAGCACGAAGAAGAAGCGGCGGTATCATCCTCTTCGGTGCAAAAGGGTGAGGCTTCCAAGTAGACTGCCTATGTGGCCACTAATGTACGTTTTAATATTTCAAGGGGCTCACTTACACGCACTTGGGCCACTAAACTGGCCCAGCTAACGCCTCATCAGAAGGATTCGACTGCCGAAGTTAGTGAGCGTCTGCCTACGAAAAGGCAGCGCATGGAAAGTATTATCGGAGGTGTTTTGCAAGAACCCGTCGGAGGAGAAATGCCCACTGCTAGCCAAATGCCAGAGTTTTCGGGAGAGTCACAAACGATCCTGGAACCACTGCCAACTAGTCAATAGGTACATTTCACTTCTTCTTCTCTTGCATCTCATTCCTTCGTATCTGCCCCTGCTCCGTTGGCAACCCCTGCCATAAGCCTGAGCCCTCCACCTTCTGCTTCTGGTCCAGCTAATTCGGTTGGATTTGCCTAGTATTCGCAGGCCCAACCATTTATAATTACTCCTCCGAGTATGCTTATGCCTAGTGCTACCGCTCAGACTTTCCTCACCTCGCTTTCGGAAAATGTTCCCCCTGTCAGCCCCCATTCTTTTTTTGCTATGCTTACTAATCCTTTTCCATTGCAATAAGCCGATACCCAGTCAACAACTATCCTTCTTCGACCGATTAGCCTTACAACTGAATCTCCCATTCAGCCGCTACAAATACTTAGCCCTGCTGATAGTTCTTAGGCCAAGCTATGGAACGTGCCATACTTTTCTCCGCAAACTGTCACTCTCCAAAAGAAGCAAATGCGTGCGCCTATGAAAATTACCTATCCCTATGCCCTACCTTCTGGTGTTCCTTTCGCAGGTGGGCTAGTTTCATCACCAGCTGAATTCATAGCACAGGTAGATTGTGGAAAGGAAGCGCGCGCAAATAGAATGAGGCGACGCAAGGCAAAGGAAAATAATTCTCCTGCCGAACCGAGAGTACAAGCTTCGTATAATGAGGCCTAACAAGAATTGAAATTTGCAACCATGTACCCAAGGATAAGCAAGCCTAAGGGAGAAATGCAACCCGAAGATTATGAGATCTATGTTGTCGGACTTGGCATAAAGATAGCCCGGCTGCAAGATAATGTCAAAATCATGGAGGAGACGCAATGGGTAGTCACTTTCGACTTCCTCAAAATTGGTCACCAATTAAAGAAGAAAGATGAGCAGCTTAGGGCAGCTAAGGAAATGGTGAGCTTTCTAGAGACAAATGAGAAATCCTTGGAGGCCAATATCGCCCAAATGACTGAAAAGTGCTAACCGCAGATAATGAGAGGAACAGGCTTCAAGGTGAAATTGCGAAAACCCAGGTTGTTGACTCAGGCTTAGTAAAAGAATTGCAAAGCCAGAACCAATCAGCGCAGTAGAGCCTATGGTCAAAAGAGGAAGAGCTCGAACGCATCCGCCTTGAGTATAGTCAAGGGATGGCACAAAAGGGTGAGGAGTTGGAATGCCTACAAGAGCAGTATTAGCAAAAGATATAGGAGAAAGATGCCGAACTCAAAAGCCTGAAGACTAAGCTAGTAGAGGAGCTCTGAGAGACAAAAGCTTCTCTGGAAGAGCAATCGGCTAACCACTCCCGAGCTGAACAAAATTGGAATAAAGAAATGAGCAGCTATGCGGAGTAGTTAGTGTCCAAGAAAAAGAAGGCAGAATTAGCCGAGGCCCTCATTTCAAGAGACGCAGAGATTTCTTTGCTTAAAGCCTCTCTACTACCTACCCCTGCCCAACCTGATGTCATCCCGCTAGTTAGGCAATTGTACATTTCTCACTGGGAGAAATTCAAGACCTTCTGCCTAACACTGTAGCCTACCCTCTGATTCATCGACAAGGCATCAAGACTCAATCAAGAATCCCATGACACAATGGAGTAGTTCCCACGTTTCATCCTGGAAAAGGTTCCTAAGGCAAGGGACTTACTCAACAAGCTATACTCTGTCTTTGACGAAATCCTTGCTGAGGCGGGTATTGAAGATCGGGACATTGTTGCTCAAATTGCCAATAAATTCATCCATTGTCACTCCGCTTTCCAGTGCACTAAGGCATCGGCGGCTTTCCTAAGCAAGGCGCTTGACGACATACAGAGATGTTTCTCTGAGTTAGGCAAGCTGGGGGTGCCATCCCCGTTCCTCGAGGATGGCTCCATTGCCACAACTACACACATTGTGGAGGCTATTGAGCAGAAGGAGAACGACCTAGAGGCATTCAGGGAATTCGGCAGCTCCCCAACGACAGCCAACATTGAGGCAATCATTCATCCACTCTCCCAGCTACTTTTCCATATCTAAGTAGGTGTCGACCTACCTGAGGTGCTGCCTCACAAGGAAGCTATTGACCTCCGCGGGGCACAAGAAAATTTGTGCAGCATGGCAAAGCCATCCGAAAGTGAATGGTCGCCCTTGCAGGCTGCTCTTTCCAAACTCTAATTCCATTCGCCCTATGGATAAAAGCTCTGGTCTGCGGAACTAGAGAGTTTTTTGGGTTCTACATTCCTTGTCCGAAACGCCCCTGATAGTCACCTAAAGCTGTTAAAATAAATATTCGAACAGCTCCCTTCGGGTTTCTTTTGTAAATGTGTGCGCTAGACTGTGTGTCACCGAGTCTGGTCGGCTTTCCATCGAGTTTTGATCTCACTCTGTACGCATCCTCTCTTCATAGCTTTGGGTAGCGGCTTCCCTTTCGGGTCCTGAGAGGCTGCCCTGGGCGTCCACGTGTCTCACTTGCAAAGGTTTTTATTTTTTTTTTCCCTTGAAGTCTCTTCGAGTCGCAAAAGCCTTCTGTCAGGGCCATCACTTCTAAAGATTGTCAGAGGGACCCGCATCTTGCTACGTGGCGGCATATCGCAAGCTTTTCATGCGGGAAAAAAATGAACAACTGCGGGCTATGTAGTGCTTGCTCAGGGTTTTCTTTCTACTATCTAACAGCTATTGGCGGGCCCTACCTTCTGCTAATTGGCAATCATTTGTAGATCTTTTAACACAGCAGGGTGGTGAACAACCGTGGGCTGCGAAATGTTGCCATGCGTCTTTCGCACCCAGTTGATGCGGCTTTCTCTCCACATGAAGAAGGACCTTAGCTCATTGGATACTTGTTGCATCTTCGCAATCTCTCGGCAACAAGGAGAGAGTTTTTCATTTGGGCAGCGACAAGATGCCACATACCTTACAACTGATCCTTGAGGCGGGTGATAGGCTGGCTGGCGAGATTATGTTATTGGATGCTACTCTTCATGGTTCTTCAAGCGGTGGATGACACTTGTTGCCTCGGGTATGGCTGGGACCACTACCATCATTACAAAGGGCGCGCCTGCAAGTGAATGACCAAATGTTGTGTTCTAGCTCATTACTGTTGTAACGGCATTGGGAATCTTCCGATTCTGGCATCATTGCAGGGGATTGTGGGATCTTTTCTGTTATAGCTCTCCAAAGTGGTGGGGATTTTCTCTCTGGCTATATATACTCTCTCGATTGACGAGACAAAAAGGTGGAAGGTCCAAGAAATTTCAGAGAAAAGGATACTGGTTTTAGCAAAAGACACCAGGTCTCTTTTGCATGTTTATTCGCAAGAAACTTTCAGACTGTGCCCACTGTTCGACCTTTCTATTTTTCATGTTTTGATCAAACTGTAAACTGTGCTTTTTATTGTCTTAAGCATTTCATTTGACAAGACTTCTATATATTGAATACAAGCTTGCTTATCTAAATCATGTCTAAATGACTCTTTTTAGTAGTAAGGATGTATGTGATATTATTTTATGTCAATAAATGAACTGTTTATGCTATAGCTTTAAGTTTCTGACATTTTGGAACGTGACAACACCATTCAGGCCCTTAAGTCTATGATTTATCATGCCCATCAACAAATTTTGGCACATCACCTTAGATTAGATTTTGCTTCATTATATCTGTTTCCTTTTCCCTTTCTAAAAAACCATTATAGAAGAAGTCGACTTCTTTAAAATCCGGAGGTCACTCAGTTTGGCGCAAAGGGTCCCCCTTGAACTGAGTTTCCCATAAGGCACTATTACCTCGCCAATTTTTGGTGTCAACAGCTATCATCTGACTATCTCTTTTCTCTTCCTTGATCATGTAGTGGGAGGAGATTTTGGTTTTTTTCCCATCGAGGTAGCAACAACATAGGCATTGTCAGTCTTGCTTCCTAGCTCATCCTCAAGCTCACCATAGGTCAGAGTGGTTCCCTATAGCTTCAATTGGGAAATCTTCCCATTAATCCATTCTTTGGTTCTCACCTCAATCAACTTCCTTAGAATATCGAGGTCATTGACATCTTCATTCCAGTCAATTAATGGCAATGGGAGATTGGAAACTACACCATAATGACAATCAATTATTATATTTTCATCCTCCACTATTTGATCCAACCCAATGAACAAGTTGAACTTCTTCACGAAGTACGATGTCATGTGCATGTAGTGCCTCATACACACCTCCTTGACATCTCTACAGTTGGCCCAAAATTCTTCAACATTATGTACATGGGTGTGTTCAATTCCGACCATCTTCTTGAGCATGTCATATGGATCCATCCGCAACCTAGTAGTGTGGAGCTCCAGATTATATTCGACAAGTTCTTTATTAGAATAGTCCACACACTGGGATGTGTGGAGTGGGGATACGAAATCCCCACCCTATTTTTGTCACTTTGGAGGGTGTGTGCTCGTTGTAGCTGCTGAGAGAGTTCAAGTAGTTTTAGTTGATCATTTAGGTACCAGGGCAACTTATATGGTTTCTCTTCTTGAATGTAGGTAAACTTTGGAAATTGTATGAACAGAAAGGAGAAGCAATGGAGGAAGGCATTAGCACTATGTGAGACTCTTCTTTCAAAGTCACCTCCAAGCAGTCTAATAATATGGCCTATGAAGGCGTCATTAACTTTGCAATAGTCTTTCTTAAAGTTTTAGAATTGAAGTTGGGGATACCTATCATAGACCTTCAATTCCCTACCTGGAGCTAGATTTGGTGTTATGAATAGTCCCTTGTATTGGGCATGGTCGGAAAGAAAATAGACCAAGTATTATGTCATATAAAATTATGAAGTCTTCTTCGTTGCCACAAATTGCTTGTGTAGGCATTGGCTGATCATCCCTGCCCAATAAAATTTGGTTTCCCCTTGGAGGATTTCCTCTACAAAGTATAGCATCCATTCCTGAAAGAAGGCTATAATTGGAAGGCCCATAAATCTACTCAATAGGGTTACCAAGTCATGGTAATCCTCATAGAAATCACTTCAGAAGAGCTCTTGTGGAACTTTATTGGAACTGCCCCTCTTCTCCTTCAGCCAGTACTAGTTGATAAGCTTCTTGCACTTGAGGGGATCATTGTCCCACATCTATTTACCATATTCTTTGGATGTTTCCTCCATCTCACTGAAGGTAGGGATGTGGAAGGTCTTCCCTATTGACTTGGTAGATAGATCAGCTAATATATTCCCATCCCTGTCTACAATTCTTCTAGAATCCTCTTGATATGCCTCCCTATAGGTCATCACAAGCTTGGGAGCAATGAGAGTAGGCGGGAATCTAATAGCCTTGGCCAACCCACTAATTTTGATTTTCTTAGAATTTTCTATTGTGGGGTTGATTTAGACCCTTTTCGTAAACTCATCAATGTTAATATGTCCCATATTTGTATATAAGATCTCTCTCCAATCTATGGTGACCTTAGAGTTGAGGGTTTCCCCTTGGAAATTATACTTCATTTGGTCTTTACCCTCTTTTTCTTGGGGTGTTTTGGCTGGCTTCTTTCCCTTTTCTTTCTCCATGGTTTCCTTTGAAGGTCCTACATCTGGTTCCATATATCCTATGAGTGAGAGAGTGGTAAGCACATTCAAGCATAAAAACATGGGGAAAGTTAGAAAAATCCAACAAAATGATGTTAAATCCGATAATTTATCAGTCAACGATTCTATTGTTTCTCTCAAATCATCGTTAGACATTCACTAGAATGATTTATAACAATGTGGGCCCATGGGTTTGGATTTCCCTGGGCTGGTAGCCATTCTGAAGGAAGCTGCTACATAGGAAAAAATCATGACACAATGGCTCAAATGTCCCAACCTACATTGAGATTTGGTCATGAAATGGTGGTCCACCGAGGAGGTCAATCCATTTTGGCATTTGGGTCGAAATCTCTTTAAAGTTTTGGGAGTGTTAAGTTCATCTTTTAGTCATGCAGATCCAAGGTAGGTAGAAGCAGGAAGTGGCTTGGCTATTTGGGGATTTCCCATTGAAATAGCACTGGCAATGCAGCGCCCCATAGGTGGCATCCCGCACTGCGAGATCCATGGCATCCAGAGATGATGGCACTTTGCTGCCAAAGGTTAGGATGCCTGGAAGAATGCAGGTCAAGAAATGCAGGATGGTGTTGGGTGTTGGTTGTTTGGAGTGGCACCGATGAGACGAAAGTTGATGAAAGGAAGCCCGCATGATCGAGCCCACATGGAGCTTTGGTTTTCTTATTTGTTACCAAGCAGTTGGAGTGAGATGGCAGGGTTGGGCCCCACATAACGGGCTGTCAGAGGTTTACAACCATTTTGGAATGGCGGGAGTGAGACAAAAGTCTATGACTGACTACCTACAAGAGGCAATCCGCCTAGGGTTTGACACTTGATTGCTTTCAATTGGGTTCAGATGGAGATTAAAACTACAAGCCTTGCGGGGTAGGGAGGCATTCACCTGAGTTTGATTTGGAAGGGCGTACTGGCTATAGCATCTCACAGATGGAAGTCCGTAGGGAAAGGCCCATAGAGAATCAACACTTACTTGATTTGGCATAGGGAAAGCAGATGGCAATGGAAGAGCCAGGACCCAACCATCGAAAAGGCACCTGGATTTTTTCATTTTGATTTAATTGTTCATGTGACGGCGAAACATTAGCAGAGGTCTATGTTGGATTATCTGCATGATGAGATTAGTTGCCTTGTTTGGATAGAAAATCAGATGGTGAGGCCTGACAGGCGGATGAGCGTGTTGTGAAACTGTTTGAAATGGCGAAGCTAGGATGGCATCCTACAAGAAGAAGTCCATAGGCAGAAACCCATGAAGGGCTTGGACTTAGGTGTTTGGTGAGGCTAGGTTTGGTTGGAAATCAATGAGGCGGGGTCTATGTGTCAGAAAGGCAGGGTCAAATAGTCATTTGGATCAATGAAGCCCAAAGGGCATTCTGTAGGAGGAAGCCTACACTGGCGAACCTGATAGGGGTTGACGGTTCTCCATTTAGGTTGATGAATTTTAGCTAAGTTTAGGGTGATCGATTAAGGCCCTCTCACAAGGGTGGACCCGGTGAATTTGTTCACCGTTTAAATCTTTACATGTTTTTTGAGGAAGGTGATGACAGTGGCAGCTAGGTAGCAAACCCATAGTTCACGGATGCCCTGGTCGACGAACGCCAACGAGGACCAAAATTTCTACAAGCGACCCTTGAGAAATTTTCTACAAGTTTTAAAATTCCAAGAGGTGGGTTTTGACCACCAAGGTGTGTACTAGCTACTTATCGAGTTTTCCTTTACCCAGATTTAACAATTTTTGGAAAAATAAAGAAAAATAAAAGGTAAGCAACGATGGAAGACCAACCTATGACACCTGATGACTGTGGATGAACAAGCAACTAAAAAATTCCTTGAATCGACGGGTGCGGCAACTACGTTGGCATGGGCTCTTTAACTCATTTTTGGGCTCTTGACAGGTGAAAATAATAGTTTAGTATGGGCTATGTATAAAATTTTGAGCATTTAATGTAGGCCATCAATACTTGTATGGTGGTGCTCAAGGTTGGCGAACAAGCATTTCAAAAATGACTACAGGAGTAGTGGAGTCTGATGAGCAAATGACGGTCAGGAGTTAGTTGTTCAGGTAGTCAACAATGAAAATAGAAACTAGGGATGCAGGTTCCATGACGCGGAAGGAAACCAGATGAAGGCTGTTTGGAATGGCCGAGAAGCTAAGGAAACTTGCATGGAGCCGCCCGTGGGGGCAAACCCGGATTGTTCCAAGGATGGCAACTCTAAAGATTGAAGGAAAACAACCAAGGAAATCCTGTAAAGTACTAAAGCCTTGAAATTTGAGGGTAGCAAAATATGGTCAACTCAAGATGATTCCTCTAGGACTCGCTGACCACTCAGGACACAAAAATAAGGGGTCACACAAAACAAGGCAGTGACAAAAGTGACCCGACGAAGCGAAAAGAAAGAGGGTCCTTGTTCTGAATGGGGTGTGTGTGCTATAGGCACAACAAATGGTGACTCTACTAGGGAATGCTCCTGAGCGTTCCAAGGATAAATGCTCATTCAGAACCTAGAATCTCTGGTTTGATAGACTAGGGGCTGGTTTCCAAAAGTGAACTAGGAGAACCGGATCCTTAGCTGAATCAACCCACGAGACATCTCAAAAGTGTGTGCATAACGTGAAGGGAGATTCAATTAAGGGTTGAGTTCTAAATCAAAGTTCAAATGAGGAGACCATTCCATGGTAGCTATCTGAGACCAATATTTGAGAGTGAACACTTAGCCAAAGAACACTAAAAGAAAATAGCAGAGTGAACCATTCATCAAAATGAGCATGACCACCATGACAAAAACGAATAACACCCTCAACAAGACAAGAGGGGATGGGAATTAAGCAAAACAAAAGCAACATGAAGCAGTGAGACAAAGGAAAACCAAAAGCAACCTAAACTAACCTTATACACAGTTATTTACAAGAACAACATGGGAGAGCTCAAGCTTGGAAATAATGCTTAAGGTGCTACCCGTTGATGGGAAATGAGACATCTTCACCAATTAATATTTTGAGGTAGAAAAAATTATCTCTGAGGATTTCAGCAATCTAAAAGGGGCCAAGCTAGAGCTTGTTGAATTTTTTATGTCTGCCTTTGTTTTCATGAGCCTTGTCCCAACAGAGGAACAAATCAACAATTTTGAAGGCATTTACTTTGGCTTATCGATCGAACCATATTTTTACCATGCCCTGATGTTTAGCAAAATTTTCAATGGCATGGTCATGTACTTCTTTTAGATGGAGTAACTCAGCTAAATGGGTTTCTCGTCGATCCCCTTCTTCATAAAAGGAATTGATGAATTGAAGGGTGGGGATTTTTAGTTGAATCAAGAACATAGGCTCTAGGCCATAGACAAGGTATACGAGGAATCCCCCAAGGAGGCCTTATGTCATGTGTGATTGCTCAAAGGGAAAAATGAAGCTGGGTATGCCAGTCCTTGGGATTCCTATTGAACAATTTTTTGATGAGGATGATGAGGTTCTTGTTTGTGGATTGGGCTAGGCCATTTCCCTAAGGATAGTAGTTGGATGAAAACTTAAGGGAAATACCATAATCAAAGGCCCAAATGGTGAATTTAAGTGAGTCAAAGGCCGAACCATTATCACATACTAAAGCATAGGGGAAACTGAAGTGATTTAAAATAAAGCTTTCAAGGAAATTGATAACTACCTCTGTGGTGCATTTTCTACATGTAATAGCTTCTATCCATCTAGTACAATAGTTAGAGGTAGTTAAAATGTACTTGTGACCCGCAAAAGATGGTGGGATTACCAAACCAATGAAGTCAAGACCCCATTGCACAAATGGTCTTACCTCCAAGACTAGTTGTAGCGGGACAACAACATTCCTTTCTCTAGTTGCAGTAGTCTGGCAGATGTGGCATGTATGAATGTGGATATGAGCATCTTTGAAGATATTCGGCCAATAGTAACCTGCTCGTAGGATTTGATGTGTGGTTGAAAGACCAGATCCATGACCGGTGCTGAATTTATCATGAAATTATTTCAAGACCCGCTCTGCTTCTTCTTTCCCAAGGCATCTAAGGTAGACACCTTCATGATTATTCTTGTAGAGTATAGATCCTCACAACATGTAGCTGCTACTTTTTAGATGGAGAGCACATTTTTGGACACCCTGGAGATGGGTTGGGTATTTTTTTTTTAGCAAGTAGTAGACGATATTGTCATACTACTCCCCTGGGGAAACGTCTTCAAGCTGATATTATTGAATTGTAAGTTTAGGTCCTACTTCAACTGTTGTCTTAGCTATTGTTTGGGTGAGGGCCTATCTTCTTACCAAATTCATTGGTTGAATTTCCATGTCATACTCCTACAACAGTGTGACCCAATTTTCTCTTCTTTCACCCAACTCATTTTGCATCAGCAATGTGTTTACTACTGGGTTAGGGACAATGGTAAATACCTTGTTTCACAGGATGCAGTGCTTGAATTTCTTGACTCCTCTAACTAGAGCATACACCTACTTTTCTATGTTGTGATACTATAGTTCAACATCCTTCAATGAAGAACTCATGAAGGAAATCAAGTGTTCATTCCATTCACTATCCTTTTGAGTTAGAATGTTGGCACATGAGTGATTTGAAGTGAATGAGTAAATGTAAAATAGCTTCAGATAATCAGGGCTAATGAGCATGGGTTCCTCAACAATAACTTTCTTTATTTCTTTAAAGGCTTGCTTTTCCTCCAGATTCCACTCAATTTTATCTTCCTGCTTCAACATGACATTGAGTGGATTAACTATTTCAACAAAGCCCTTAATAAATTTTTTGATGAATTTTATCTTTATGAAGAAAGATTTCAGCTCTTTCTTACTTCCTGGTAGCTGAATCATTAAGAGGGACTGGATATGCCTGGGGTCTATGGAGATTCCTTGCTCTCAAATAACATGCCTGAGCAACTTACCTTCTATGATTCCGAAGATGCACTTCTTCGGATTAAGGGAACCCAAAATTCTTTGCACCTTCGAAACACTTTGCATAGATTAGCAACATGATTAGCTCACTTCTTTAAGAACATAGTAAGATCATCTATGTAGATGATTATATATTTTATGATCAAGTCCTTGAAGGCTATATCCATCACACGTTGGAATGTGGTGTTGGCGTTGATGAGTCCAAATAGGATTCTCCTATATGCAAAGGTTCCCCACTTAGTGGTGAATGTTATCTTGTGTCTATCTTCATATTGCGCCATCACCTGGTTGTATCTAAAGTACCCATTGAGGAAGGACATCATCTGTGATCCATTAAAAATCTGCAATACCTCATCTAGTGATGACATGGGATAGTTGTCCTCTGAAGCTCTGTTCAAGTTGTGAAAGTTTGTGCACATTCTAATTTCTTCGTTCTTCTTCCTAACTAGGACCAAATTGGCCACCCACGTGGAATTCGTGATAGGGAATATGATCCTAGCTGAAACCAGCTAGTGCACTTCCTTGTAAATGATGGGCTCCAACAAGGCGTTAATAGGACACTTAATTTGTCAAAATGGCCTCATGTCTGAATTTAATGGGATAATGTGCATGATGATGGAGGTGTCATATGTCTTCAAATATTCATAACTCCATGCTACCACATCATGATACTTCTACAGAGCATCAATGATTCATTTTCTTTCTTTTGACGTACAGAATTTACCAATAAATACATTTTTAACCTCCTTGGTTGTCCCGAGGTTGTGAGTGTTGCACTAATTGTTGATGGAGTCCTTCTTTGCCTACTGATATTGGTCTTAGATCTAGTATAGGTCAAATATGCGTTCAAGTTGAACCATGCCTTTGGGGATAGTATTTTTTTTGAGGTTGATGACCCCTTCTATATCCAATTCAGCTTCTTCGGACTTAGTTTCATCAATTATTTGAGTTGCAAATATGTCAGAGCTAGTGATAAATTCTAGGATATTCTTTTCATCATTGAATACCTAAAAATGGGTGACATTGTTTGGTATGGATGGGGTGGAAGTAAGCTCCACAGTGAAGTGTTTAAGACTAGATAGGGAGAGTGGTTGTAGCATGTTGGATGCTTGAGCCAAGGCATTAGTAGTGTGGTTTTGGAAGTGAGGGATAAACTAGATATTAAAGGCATCTAGGCTTTCTAACAGATCCCAAACTCTATGCTTGTATTTTGCTAGCCTTCAATCATGGTAGGAGTATTATTTTATGACTTTTTTTACTACCAACTCCGAACCACCAAACACTTGCAGCATTTTGAATTTCTTCCTTAAACCCATTAAGAGACCATGAACTAATGCTTCATATTTTGCTACATTTTGGTGCAATAAAAATAAAGTGTATGGGAAGAAAAGTAGGTCTTACTCATAGGGTTGATGAGTTTGAATCCAGCTCCAGCTCCTTGCTTGGACTTAGATCCATCAAAGTGCAACATACAAAACTTAGAAGGTTCTTTGACTTCGGGGCCAATAATGTGTTCATTCCTCATTGGCTACATGCTTGCATCTATAATATTTGAGGTGGATACTGGTTCAACATGGTTGAAGACATGCTTCCCTATCAACATTTCCTTTTGAGAAGTGACTTGTCCTTTGATGTGTTCTACTACTATTTGACACAAGCAATATTCAAACTCTAAATGGGAATCATTATGCACTTTGCACCAACTAGGCAGCAAGAGTTCCTAGAAATTTATCCTAGTCCCTAGACTGAGCTAATATTGTATGCATTTTTCCATGAAGTCTTGGAATCCGTCTAACAGTCCCAAATCCTCATCATTGTATGCTTCATCACCATTGGATTTGACCAACATTTCTGTGCTCTGGATTGCATGGGGCAAGTTGGTTGGAGGGTTACATAGTACCAAGAAGACCTCTTCAATCATCTCTTCTTGTTGAGGCTCCAATTCTTCCTGATATGCCACGGGAGAATAATTTCCTAGCTCAGTTTCAGCAAACAACACCTCATTGGTGTTATTGTATTCTGTAATCATGAACTTCATGCGGGGTTCTCGATCAATGCAAATATGATGTGGCAGCCCCTTCCATTGCAACCACATGTGAGATAAATTAGTTGTTGCATACCCATTTAATGCTCGGGTGAAGTATTGTCCCAAGATTATTCCATATGTATCAAGAATATCCACAACTTGGATGTCAATTACCTGTTGCAGCCTTGGGTCTGCAACAATCTGCATAGGGATACGATTGATTTCTCCAACAATGTTCACCTCAGTTTTATCCAATTCAGCTACTTTTCTTCTTGAGGGTGTGGGGAAAATTCCAAGAGCTTTGCATCCAACCAAAGGCGTGACATTGGCTAATGCCCGTGAGTCAATCAAACAATTATGCAAGTTCTTCCTAAATACGCTAATAGTGGTAAGGAAAGGAGGCATTTCAATCCTTCCCTAGAAGAGTCCCACAAGTGTGTCAGCCTAGGCCACTTGACCCTTGTCCTTTTCATTTGTCTTTTCGTTGTATTTCCCTTGACTTTTCTCTTTAGCAAGTTGTTTTTCCATTTTCTGATTTGGAGGGGCATCCTTTTATTTGCCTATAATTTCTTGAATTATTGGCTCATGTGGTGGTTCTTTGCAAGAGACTCTTTTGGCTGGTACCTCTTGTGTTGCCTTGGAGGAAGGAGTCCCATTAACAACTCTAAAGAAGGTGTGCCTAACTACAAGAACCTTGAGTAACTCAAAGGCAAACAGACTGATTTTAACCTTCTTGAATCCCTCAGTGACATATTCACCCATTTGCTCATTTTCAAACTTGAAAGCTCTACCTATGGAAGAGCTAGCTGTTTGTTTTTGCATTTGAATTGGTTGTTTTTTCTTATTAAGGAATTGAGTGGGCACATGGGGAAAGCTCAAATTTTTGTTGGCATTAGGATCAGGCAGGGTGCTAAAATTATTGGGCGAAGTGGAAGCAATGAAAGGCCCTCTTGCTTGCCTATTCCTTAAGAAATATGGGTATGTTCTTTGGTGGAACATTTGGACCTCATCCTCACAAAACTCTTCCTCATCTATGGGACCGTTATCTATGGAATTAAAGAGCTAAGACAGGGCTTCCTTGTTACTTACCTCTTTTACTTCTTCATTCTTTGGGGAGGTAGCCTCAGTTTTTGGCATGTTTCTCTCGCTTCATGGAAAGGGGGCTTGATTGACCACCAGCATGGAAAAATTGTATGGCTTGGACTGGACTATGTCTTTGCAACCCACACTTTCAATGATGTTCTAGACCTCCACTTGAAATATCTCTGTAGTGGTGAGGAATTCGAGGTAGTCCATCTTCGAGTGTCTATTTGTTTTATGAATCTGGCACCATCTAGATAAGGAAGCCTCAATGAGATACACACCACTGGTCATCTTCTTCATATTAGCAGGCTAATCAAGAGGAGTGGGAACACCTCCATTGTTTGGCCTTGTATTCCAAGTCCTATTTTACCTCTGTGAGGGTCTCATTTCAAAATTCTGATTGGAGCCATGCCCTCACTCATAATTCTACCCTGATGAGGTGTCAGCCTTGCAGCTATCCCTTTTTTCTTGGTTGAGGTTAGCCTAAATGCTGCCCTGAGAAGCCTGCAGTTGATTATTTTGGTTCTTGAGATGAGTCATTTCTGTGGACATCTTTCTAATCATCTTTGTCAGCTCATCCAACCGGTCTTTCTCAGCATTGCTTGGCTGTGGTGTTCTATTTTGGATAAAGACAAGCAATGTTGCCAGTTGGTTTTGTTGAGCAAGTAGAAATTTGGGCCCTTGTAGGTATAGGGGCACTTGAGGTTGTTGTGAATATTCTTGTTATTGTTGGGGCTCCATATAATGAGGCACAAGAGGTGCTTGATTCATGGGCTATCCCAGATGAGGAACTATGGGCAACTGCGACACCTGGTTCATAAGAGGTGTATGCTGTTGGAGTGCTTGATTGAGCCCTTGAATCTGCATAGGATGAGCAACCTGCCCCAAGGATGGCAGTGGACCAAAAAAATTTTTCCCCAAGTCTATGCTAGCTTTGACTACCTTGACATAAGCATCCACAAGTCTGGTAGTTGGTGGATTCATTATTTTCACAAACACTACAGTGAGATTGTCCAGGGTAGCATAGTAGACTGGAAAAATAGTAGCATCATTAAGTACATATGGAGTTTGTAACCTCATGTATGCTCGATGGAAATGATCGTTGAAGGAGCCTATTGGCTCGTTAACCTCTCTGCGAATAGACATGAACTGTTGATATAATTATGAAGGACTGACTGAGATCTTGTATTTCCTCAAGAAGACATTCTTCAAAAGGTCCCAAGTGGTGATGGTCCCTGTTGGTATATTGATGTACCAATAAAAGGATTCTTCTCCCAGAGAATAAGGGAAAATTCTACACACCATGTCCTCATGATCAATTTGCATATCCTTCGGTGTTGTTTGAAATATTTTTATGTGCTCTTCGATTGTCCTTTGCAGATCGTGAGGGTTGAACTTCATGCAGAAGCCCTCTGGGTTCTTAGGCATGTCATGGTAAGCGTTGAAAAATAGAGGAGAGGGGTTGTTCCCCAACCAGGCTATGAGGGGAGGTAGAGGTGGAATTTATTGTTGAACAACAACATGGGGCTGCACAGGGGCAACAATAGTTGGGACTGTGCCTTGGACTTGAAGGGTAGGGACGGGGGCAACACCCCAATTGTGGGAAGAAAGTGGTTGGAAGGTAGTTTGAGACGGCTGAATGGAGGAGGTGGAGGTGGAAGAAGAAGGATGAGTGTGTGGTTGATGGAAGGAGGATGGGGGTGAATCAGATGAGGCTGGGTCTGATCTTCAAGTCCTTCTTATCCTTGTAGGGGGCTGTAATTCTTGAAATTCCCCTTTATTTGGTCTTGATCTTAAAACTCTTTGGAATCTCTTAAATGAAAATGACCCAATTCGATCTAGCTTAACATCAAATAGGGCCCTCCTTCTAGTGCCAGTTCTGTTGATGGGTGTTTTTGCACTTCTCAACATAGGTAGTGCATAAGTACACTACTTGTCTTGAAAGGAAATTTCCAATAAACAAGTTGTTGAAAATTACCTTGAGGTCTCTCGGGTGTCAAGTCATGACTTGCTTGGAATATCTCAGTTGTTTGGATGTGATCTTGCTAGTAATCATAGAGCAGACTTACGTAAGTTAAGCTAGATAAGAATTGGATCTTCTAATAGAGTTCTTGAGATGGGAAAGTTATTGCACAATTGTTGTAGGTTCAAACAACAATCTAAAACTCCTCTTTCAACTCTAGATTTGGCTTGACAATGTGCAATGAACCTTGTTCGAAGTCACTATTAAAAAAAGGGAAAAAGGGCAGGGAAGAGAGGATGTTCCTAGACCTAAAACTAGCAATGAACAGTGATAATGGAGGACCTTACAGTGGAAAACCTTCCCAAAATTAAGTTCCACTTAACCGGATTTCGTCATAGTCTCATGAAACTAGTGCAATCTTCTAAGGACTGTAGATTTTCAAGCATTCACTCACCATTAGCATGAATAAAAGATAGAAATTTAGTTTATCTTTCAATTTATTCCTAGACTAACTTTACACAACTATTTACCATCAATAAACAACAAAAATTATAGACAAGGAAGGCTTCCAACACACAACAAAATTCTTCAATATTAATGCACAACATTAACTAACTTACTATGCAACCTAAAACACATAGAACAACAAAGCTAATCTACTCAAATTCACTAACTATGAGAAGAAGAATCATGCAACATAAAGTTGGAATTCAAGAATCCACCAAATCAATGAATTTCTATTAAAATTCCAACATGTCTTTGCAACAACTCAACTCTCTCTTGAAAATGAGAGGAGACCCCCTATTTATAGTTTCCAAAAAGAAAAATGAATGACCAAGATTTAATCTCATTGTGTGGCCAAGATTCACTACAAATTAGGGTTTCGCCTACCCCCAAATATATTGCAATTTAAAATTACATTTTTTCTTTTATCCTATTTTGTCCTCATGTGGCAGCACTATAGCTCTTTTGTCTTCTAGCTGATTTCTTTTTGATGTAGCTACTTGGTGAGGAGCTCATCATCAATCACAGGATTTCTTTCATTCTTCTTTGTAGTGGCATATTCCACAAACTTGCCAATTAATTCCTAGAGCTTGTTCCACTCCAATATGTCTGATTGAAGCACCTAGAAGTTCAATTTCTTGGATTTGCTCGTAAGCTCATCCCAGTCCCTATCATACTTTTGTGCATTCTTTATCACTTGTTTAGATTGGGCGAAGGATCGTGTAGAATAACCCATAAAATCTGGCATTAGTGCATATGTGGTCCCGTTCTCCATCTTTTTATGTATGGCTTTACTTTCTTTGGGTCAAGCTTGATGACGAACATATCAAAATATGTCATTTTCCTTAGATATTCTTCATAGGCTACCCTGATTTCCTTGACTCAATCAATATCTAGCTCCACCTCATGGAGAACTCGTTCCAACACTTCTTTTCTATGGTCGAAGCCCAACTTCTATGTCTCCATGAGCTAGTGATCACCTTCTACCAAAGCAAGCTCCTTTTCCCAAGATTTCTCAGGCATCTTGAGGATAGCCTCAAGTTTGGGATATATGATTCTATATAGATCTGGGAAGTTAGTGCAAAATTTCCTTATTCCATTAAGTATATTTTGTACTTCTACGAGCTTTTTCATTGTCCTGATAGTGTGGCCTATGCCCACTTTTCCATTGTAGAGGACTTGTTGGAACCAATCCTTTTTGGCTTTTGTCCAATTCTTTCTTCTCTCCAACTTATCAATGTGATCCCTTGACAACAGTTGTAGTGGCACTGATGATGTGGTGGGGAGCTCCTCAGGGGATGACCATTGTTGAATGTAAGCTATTAGATCTACCACCTATGCTTTTAACTCCTCTTTGGAGGTCTTATCCTTATGCATTTGATGCACAATGGTGGCGACAGATCCCTAAAGATGGTCGATTTTCTGCTCTCTTGTAGCCATTCCTAGATCAAGGCTAGAAATATTATAGCTTATCCCCTCTTCTCTGATAACTATAGTGGCTATTTGTATAGTTCTGGATCCTAATGCATCTATTGTCAGATGAGATATAACCTTTGGCTTCTTTTATTTTTTTGTACTTATTTGGGATTGAGCCAAGATGGCCTACAACCTTTCCTTTGGATACCTAGGAGGTGGAAGCTTCTTTTCTAATTACTTTTCTAGCCATTCAGGTATCTAATATTCCCCTTTTGGTGATTCATGATCACCTTCTTCTTCTTGGGTGTGTCATATTTCAATTTCTTTGTTTCCGGGAGCCTCTTGTTTTGTCTTTTCTTCCTCTTCCTTGTCATAATCATAGATGAACATTGTTTCTTTTCTTGGGGACTCAGTAGCTACATGGTCCTTGGGGTTGTCCTCCCCTTCAGTGGTTCTCTCTTCTTCTTCTTGTTTGTGCCCATGTTCTTCATGATGTTCTGCTTCTAGGATCTTTTTCACAACTTTAGCCTCTTCTTCAAGCTTGTCCTCTTCTTTTTCTCCCTTTTCCTTTTCTTCTTGCTCTTTGGAAAGAGGCATCTCTTTATCATGCTTGGGGCTTTCATCTTGTTCCCTAAGTGGAGACTTAGTGTTCTCCATTTTCTTATTTGTATTCTTCTCTTCATCAGAGAGTTGTTTTTCTATTTCTTCCCCAAGGTTCTTGAGTTGTTGAGCCAACTCTTCTTCTAGCTTTTGGTCAGAGGTCTCCATGATTTATTTGGTGCCAACATCTTCTTCACCCTCCCTGGAGGATTATGTTTCTTCTCCTTCATGCACCACTTTATCAATCACTAGATGATGGTATTCAGGGTGCTCATGGTAGTCATCCACTTCTTCTTCCATCTCCTTAGCAGCTTCCCTTTCTTGCCTCTCCAATTCTTCTGATAAATGCATTGTTTCTTTCTTTTCTAGTGGTTTGGTTGGAGGCATAGAGACAAGAATGCCAACAACAACTTGTGCTAGGGCAGCTTGCACAGTAGGGTTCATGAATACCCCAGAGAGCTTTATTGGCATGTTTTACATGTGGCTAGCAAAGGCTTCTAGAACCGATAGGGTAGGAATTGTAGTCATCGTTGTAGTGGTAAGTGGAAGAGAGGTGGATGGAGACATGGATGAATAAGAAAGAGAAGAGGTGGTGGCAGAAGAAGAATCAATTATCATTACTTGTGTAGTAGGCGGGGTGGAAGCAAGGTGGACCGAGATATCCACTATGGGCAGAGAAGTGGCAACCATCACATAAGAAGCAGGTGGAAGGGTAATAGTAGTAGCAATGGAAGCAACAGTGACTACGAGAGTGGAGGAAGCATGTGGGGACTTTAGCTACTCGACCTCTTGTTCTTCTCCCTCATGGAGCAGATCCTTCTGAATCGTGGTAATCTCTATGAAACCACAAGATGTCTTTGATTTATTGGAAGGTTCACCTTCCAAGGCCTTCCTTGAGTACACCCTGAGATTAGGTTGTTGTTCAACCATCTCTTTTATCTTCCTTGATCATGTGGTGGGAGGAGATTTTGAAGTTTCTCTCATCGGGGTAACAATAGGAGAGGCACTATCAGTCTCGGTTCCTGGCTCATCCTTGATCTCACCATAGGTCAGAGTGGCTCCCTGTAGCTTCAATTGGGTGATCTTTCCATTGATCTATTATTTGGTTCTCACCTCAATTGACTTCATCAGAATATCGAGTTCATTGACCTCTTCTTTGTTCCAATCAATTAATGGTAGTGGGAGATTCGCAACTACACCATATCAAGGATCAATTACTATATTTTCATCCTCCACTATTTGAATTGGCACAAGGGACAAGTTGACCCTCTTGATGAAGTACGTTTTCATGCACATGTAGTGCCTCATACAAACATCCTTGTCATCTCTACAGCTGGCCCAAAAGTCTTCAACATTATGTATGTGGACGTGTTCAATTTTGACCATCTTCTTAAGCTTTCCGTATGGATCCATTCTCGACTGGGCAGTGTGGAGCTCTAAATTATATTCCACGAGTACTTTATCAGAATAGTATGCACATTAGGATGTGTGGAGTTCATACATTCCTTGTCCAAAGGAGAGGGGATAGGGAATCCACACCCTATGTTAGTCACGTAGGAGGGTGTGTGCTCGTTGTAGATGTAGAGAGAGTTCAAGTAGTATCAACTGGTCATTTGGGTACTAGGGCAGCTTATATGGTTTCTGTGAAAAACCCTCGGCTCAAATGTAGGTGAAATTTGGAAATTGTATGAACAAAAAGGTGAAGCAGTGGAGTAAGGCATTAGCACTGTGTGAGACTCCTATTTCAAAGTCACCTCCAAGAAGTATGATAATATGGCCTATGAAGGCATCATTGACTCTGCAATAGTCTTTCTTAAAGTTTTAGTATTGAAGTTGGGAATACCTATCATAGACCTTCAATTCCCTGCATGGAGTTGGATTTGGTGCTATGAATATTCCCCTGTATTGGGCACGGTTGGCAAGAAAATAGACTAGGTATGATGTCATATAAAATTGTGAAGTATTATCCACTACCACAAATTGCTCGTGCAGGCACTGGCTGATCATCCCTACCCAATAAAATTTGGTTTCCCCTTGAAGGATTTCCTCTACAAAGTATAACATCCATTCCTAAAAGAAGGCTATAGTTGGAACACCCATAACTCTACTCAATAGGGTTACCAAGTCATGGTAATCCTCGTAGAAATCACTTCGGAAGAGCTCTTGGGGCACTTTATTGGCACTGCCCCACTTCTCCTTAAGCCAGTACTAGTTGATAAGCTTCTTGCACTTGAGGGGATCAATGTTCCACATCTTCTTACCATATTATTTAGATGTTTTCTCCATTTCACTAAAGGTAGGGATGTGGAAGGCATTCCCTATTGACTTAGCAGATAGATCAGCAAATATATTCCCATCCCTGTCTACAATTCTTCTAGAATCCTCTTGATATGCCTCCCTACAGGCCATCACAAGTATGGGAGCAATGAGAGTAGGTGGGAAACTGACAGCCTTGGCCAACCCACTACTCCTAATTTTCTTGTAATTTTCTATTGTGGGGTTGATTTAAACCCTTTGCTTGAACTCCTCAATGTTAATGTGTCCCAGATTTGTATCTGAGATCTCCCTCCAATCTGTGGTGACCTTAGAGTTGAGGGGTTCCCCTTAGAACTTGTACTTCATTTTGTCTTTATCCTCTTTTCCTCATGGTGTTTTGGCTGGCTTCTTTCCCTTTTCTTTCTCCATGGCCACCTCCAAAGGTCCTGCACCTAATTCCATATATCCTGCGGGTGAGAGAGCAGTAAGCACATTCAAGCATGAAAACATGGGGAAAGTTAGCCAAAATCTAAAAAAGGGATGTTAAATCTGATAATTTATCAGTCAAGGATTCTATGATCTCTATCAGATCATCATTAGACATTCAATGGAGGGAGTTATAACAATGTGGGCCCAGGGGTGCAAACTTCCTTGGGCTGGCAGTTATTCTGAAGGCAGCTGCAGTAGAGGCGACAATTAGGGAATTGTGGCTCGCATATCCCAACCCACATCAAGATTTGGTCATGAAATGAGAGTCCACCAAGGAGGTCAATCCATTATGGAACATGGGTGAAAATCTCTTTGATGTTTTGTGAGCATTAAATTCATCTTTTAGTCATCCAGATACAAGGCAGGAGGAAGCAAGAAGTGGCTTGGTCGTTTGGGGATTTTCCATTGAAATGGTGCTCGGAAGGCGACGCCTTGTAGGTGGCATCCTACACTACAAGATCCAAGGTCACGAGAGATGGTGGAACTTTTCTTCCAAAGTTCAGGATGCCTAGAAGAATGCGGGTCGGGAGATATGGGATGGCGCTGGGTGTCAGCCATTTGGAGTCTGCATGGAGCTTTGGTTTTATTACTTGTTACTGAGCATTTAGAGGGAGCTGGTAGGGTTGGGCCCCACATAGCAGGCCATTAGAGGTCTATGGCCATTTTGGAATGGCGAGAGTGAGACGGAAGTTCATTGCCAGCCACCCACAAGAGGCGGTCTACCTAGGGTTTGACACTTGATCGCTTTTGTTTGGGTTCAGATGGAGATTGAAATCATGGGCTCCACAGGGTAGGGAGGTGTTCACCCAAGGTTGATTTTGAAGGGCAGACTGGCTACAATGTCTCACAGATGGAAGTCTATAGGGCAAGGCCCATAGAGAATCATCACCTACTTGATTTGGTGTAGGAAAAATAGATGGAAATAGAAGAGCAGGGACCCGACTGTCGGAAAGACACATGGATTTCACCATTTTGAGTTAATCATTCATGTGACGGTGAAAAATTAGTGAAGGTCCACATTGGATGAGCCACATCATTAGATTAGTTGCCTTGTTTGGACAACAAATCAGACGGTGGGGCCTAGTAGGCAGAGGAGAAGGTTGTGAAAGCTGTTTGAAAGGGCGAAGCCAGAACGACATCTTGCAAGTGAAATTTTGTGGGGAGAAACCTACGACGGGCCCAAACTTAGGTGTTTGGTGAGGCTAGGTTTGGTTGGCAATCAACGAGGTGGGGTTCATGCATCAAAAAGGAAGGGTCAAATGGTCGTTTGGATCAATGAAGCCCAAAGGGAATTATATAGGTAGAAGGCTGTGCTGGTGGACCCGATAGGGGTTGAAGGTTCTCCATTTGGGTTGATAAATTTTGGTTGAGTTCATGACTGTCAATTAAGGGCGCCCTCCCACCAGGGTGGACCTGGTGAAGTTGCTCACCATTTAATGCTTTAGACATTTTTTTAGGAAGGTGACGGTGGCAGCGGCCAGGTAGCAGACCCATAGGGCACATATGCCCTAGTCGAAGAACGGTCACGAGGACCTCAAGTAATGTGAGCAACCCTTGGGTGATTTTCAAAAAATTTTAAAATTCCAAGAGGTGGGCTTTGACCACCGAGGTGTGTACTAGCTAGTTATCGAGTTTTCCTTTACCTAGATTTAACAACATTTGTGAAACTAAAGAAAAATCAAAGATAAGCAATAATGGAAGACTAACCTGTGAGACCCGATGACGGTGGATGAACAAGCAGCTAGAAAAGGCCTCAAATCGGTGGGCACAACTACGACATTGGTGTGGGCTGTTTGACTCATTTTTGTGCTCTTGATAGGTGAAAATGACATCTTACGATGGCCTATGTATAAAATTTTGAGAATTTAATGCAGCACATAAATACTCATATGGTGGTGCTCAAGGTTGGTGAACGGGCATTTCAAAAATGGCAGCGAGAGCGGTGGAGTCCAGTGAGCAAACAATAGTGAGGAGTTAGCCGTTCAGGTGGTTGGAAATGAAAACAACAATCGAGGATGCAGGTCCCATGGTGTAGAAGGATGCCAAATGAAGGCCATTCAAAATGGCCAAGAAGCAAAGGAAACCCGCATGGAGTAGCCCATAGGGGCAGACCTGCATTGTTCTAAGGATGGCAACTCTAAAGATTGAAGGAAATAAGCCAAGGAAATATCACAGACTAAACCCTTGAAAATTTGAGGGTAGCAAAATATGGTCAAGTCAAAATAATTCCTCTAAGACTCGTTGACAACTTAGGACACAAAAATAGGGGTCACACAAAATGAGGAAACAACAAAAGTGACCCGACGAGGCGAAAAAAAAGGGTCCCCATTCTGAACAAGGCATGTGTGCTATAGGAACAATAGGTAGACGGTAGAGGGTTTAAGGGTTGAGATTTTAGGGTTTAGGGCTTAGGGTTGAGTATTTAAGGGTTTAAGGGTTGAGAGTATACGGTTGAGGGATTAGGGTAGAAAGGGAGGGATGTATGGAGGGAGAGATGGAGGGGTACGTGAGATAGACAAAATGAGAGAAGAGAAGGGAGGGACAAAGATATATTAAGGTTGAAGAATCAAAGTATAGGGTAGAGGGATGAGAATTGAGGGTATAGGGTTAAGGCCCTATAGGGTTGATAGATTAGGGTATTGGGTTGAGAGTATAGGTTTGAGGGATTAGGGTTGAGGGTACATATAGTTGAAGGATTAGGCTAGAGGGTCCAATGTATAGGGTAGAGGGTATTGGAGTTGAGGGTTTAGGGTTTGATGGTTGAGGATTGAGGGATTAAGGGTTGAGGGTTGAGGGTTTAATATAGAGGGTAGAAGGTAGAGGGTAGAGGGTTTAATGTTGAGGGCAGAGGATTGAGGGTATAGGGTTGGGGGATTAGGGTTAAGGGTCCAATGTATAGGGTAGAGAGTATAGGGGTTGAGGGATTAGAGTTTGAGGGTTGAGGGTTGACGGTTGAGGGATTAGGGTTGAGGGTTGAGGGTAGAGGGTGGAGGATTGAGGGTAGAGGGTAGAGGGTTTAAGGGTTGAGGGTTTAGGGTTGAGTGTTTAAGGGTTTAAGGGTTGAATGTATACAATTGAGGGATTAGGGTAGAGAGGGAGGGATGGATGGAGGGAGAGATGGAGGGAGAGATGGAGGGTTAAGTGAGATAGAGAGAAGGGGAGAAGAGGAGGTAGGGACAAATATATATGAGGGTTGAGGATCCAATGTATAAGGTAGAGGGTTGAGAATTGAGGGTATAGGGTTGAGACCTTATAGGGTTGATGGTTTAGGGTATTGGGTTGAGAGTATAGGATTGAGGGATTAGGGTTGAGGGTTTAATGTAAAGGGTAGAAGGTAGAGGTTAGAGGGTTTAAGTGTTTAGGGTTTAAGGGTGTAGGGTTGAGGGTTTAATGTTGAGGGTAGAAGATTGAGGGTATAGGGTTGGGGGATGAGGGTTGATGGTAAAATTAATAGGGTAGAGGGTATAGGGGTTGAGGGATTAGGGTTTAAGGGTTGAGAGTTGAGAGTTGAGGGATTAAGGGTCAAGAGGGCTGAGGGATTAGGGCAGAGAGTTTTACTATGGGTTTAAGGGTTTATGGGATTAGGAGCGAGTGGATGAAATGAGGATTGAGGGTAGGAGGCCAGAGGCTGGAAGGGTTGAGGATTAGAGTTTAGGAGTTTAGGGTTTAGGTTGAGTGTTTAATGGTTGAGGGCATAATGATTTAGGATTAGGGCAGAGAGGGAGGGATGGATGGAGGAGAGATGGAGGATAAGTGAGATAGAGAGAAGTTGAGAAGAGGAGGGACAAAGATATATGAGGGTTGAGGATCCAACATATAGGGTAGAGGGTTGAGGCCCTATAGGGTTAATGGTTTAGGGTATTGGGTTGAGAGTATAGGTTTGAGGGATTATGGTTGAGGGCATATATGGTTGAAGGATGAGGGTTGAGGGTCCAATGTCTAAGGTAGAGGGTATCAAGGTTGAGGGTTTAGGGTTTGAAGGTTGAGGATTGAGGGATTAAGGGTTGAGGTTTGATAATTGAGGGTTGAGGGTTTAATGTAGAGTGTAGAAGGTAGAGTGTAGAGGTTTTAAGTGTTTAGGTTTTTAGGCTTGATGTTTGAGGGTTTAGTGTTGATGGTAGAGGATTGATGGTATCAGGTTGGGGGATTAGGGTTGAGGGTTGAATGTATAGGGTAGAGGGTGTAGGGGTTGAGGGATTAGGGTTTAAGCGTTGAGGGTGGAGGGTTGAGGGATTAAGGTTCAAGAGGGTTGAGGTATTATGGTAGAGATTTTACTAAGTCGGTTTAAGGGTTGAGGGATTAGGGTTGAGGGTACATGGTATCGGGTTGAGGGTATATGGCAGATGGTTTAAGGGTTTAGGGTTTAAGGGTTGAGGGTTTAAAGGTTGAGGGTTTAGGGTTGAGGGATTAGGGTATAGAGGGAGGGATGGATTGATAGAGAGATGGAGGGAGAACTGAGATAGAGAGAAGGAGAGAAGAGGAGGAGGGACATAGATATATGAGGGCTGAGGATCTAATGTATAGGGTAGAGGGTTGAGAATTGAGGGTATAGGATCAGAGGGACCCATAGGCTGATGGTTTAGGCATTGGGCTGAGGGTGCATAGATTGAGGGACAGGACTGGAGGGTAGCCATATGGTTGAAGGATTAGGGTTGAGGTACAATCTATAGGGTGAGGGTATAGGGGTTTAGGGTTTAGGGTTTGAAGGTTGAGGATTTAGTGATTTAGGGTTGAGGGTTGAGAATTGAGGGCTGAGGGTTTAATGTAGAGGGTAGAAGGTAGAGGGTAGAGGGTTTAAGGGTTTAGGGTTTAAGGGTTGAGGGTTTAGGGTTTAAGGTTGATGGTAAAGGATTGAGGGTATATGGTTGAGGGTCCAATGTATAGGGTAGAGGGTATAGCAAAATGGAGAGGTTTTAAGGATTGAGGATGGAGGGCTGGAGGGCTGAGGGACAAGGGTCAAGAGGGAAGGGAGTGGATTAGGGTAGAGAGTTTAAGGTGGTGAAGGGTAGAGGGATGAAGGAGGGTAGAGGGGTGGAGGCTTGGCAGGGGTAGAGGAGCAGGAAGGAATTATGGTGGAGTGGAAATAATGGTAGGGGGAGAGGAGTGAGAGAGAGAAGAGGGGGGGACTGAGGAAGGAGGAAAGGAGGGAGTGGTGGTAGGGGAATGGGTATGGACAGGAAAGGATGGTTCAATGGTGGATGGATAATGAAGGAAATGGCCCATAAATGGATAATGGACGACCAGTTAGGTTCCCAAATTCACCCACTAGCTTGCCAATTTGGCAAAATTTTCAATGCAGTGGCCTATTTTAAAAAATGGGTCCAAGAAATGGGGTCTCTTAGTTATTTACATCACCGAGAGACCCCATTTTCTCAAATAGGCCAAATTAGAATGCCAATTTCACCAACTAGCTTGCCAATTTAGTGAAATTGGAAATGTAGTGGGCTATTTGAAAAAATGGGTCAAAGAAGTAGGGTCTCCTGGTGATGAGACCCCATTTCTTAGACCCACTTTTTCAAATAGGTGAAGTTAGGTTGCCAATTTCACCCACTAGCTTGCCAATTTGGTGAAATTGGCAATGTAGTGGCCTGTTTGAAAAAATGGGTCCAAGAAATGGGGTCTCCCTATGATTTACATCACTGGGAGACCCCATTTCTTAGACCCATTTTTTCAAACAGGCCAAGTTAGGTTGCCACACTCTCACCCACTAATCCTTCAATTCCCCATGAAATTACAATGTAGTGGTCGGCCACTCACCCACTAGCTTTCCACTGGTGAAATTGGTTAATGTAAGGTTCTCGCTTGCGCCGTCTAAGAAATGCAGCCTCAGTGATTACATCACTCGGAGACCCCAATTTTTGGACACATTTTTTAAAATAGGCCAAGTTAGGTTGCCAATTTCACCTTCAACCGTCATCTTTCAACCATATGTACCCTCAACCCTAATCCCTCAAATTAGGAGACCCCATTTCTTGGACCCATTTTTTCAAGCAAGCCACTGCTTTGCCAATTTCGCTGAATTGGCAAGCTAGTGGGTGAAATTGGCAACCTATTGGGCCCACTAGCTTGCCAATTCGGTGAAATTGGCAACCTAACTTGAGAGGGATAGAAGGAGTGAGTGAGTTAGAGAGAGAGACTTGAGAGAGAGAGGGGGATAGGAGGGAGAGACTTGAGAGAGACATAGGGAGAGAATGGGAGAGAGATAGAGGGTAGAGGATAAAGGGTATAAGGGTTAAGGGTAGAGGGTAGAGGATTAAGGGTAGAGGGGAGAGAGATAGGAGTGAGTGAGTGAGAGAGAGAGAGACTTCAAAGAGGGAGAGGGGGTATGAGGGGGAGACTTGAGAGAGAGAGATAAGGAGAGAAGAGAAGGGAGGGACAAAGATATATTAGGGTTGACGATCCAATGTATAGGTTAGAGGGATGAGAATTGAGGGTATAGGGTTGAGGCCCTATAGGGTTGATGGTTTAGGGTATTGGGTTGAGAGTATAGGTTTGAGGGATTAGGGTTGAGGGTACATATGGTTGAAGGATGAGGGTTGAAGGTCCAATGTATAGGGTATAGGGTATCAAGGTTGAGGGTTTAGGGTTTGAAGGTTGAGGATTGAGGGATTAAGGGTTGAGGGTTGAGAATTGAGGGTTGAGGGTTTAATGTAGAGGGTAGATGGTTTAAGGGTTGAGGGTTGAGGGTTTAATGGTGAGGGTAGATGATTGAAGGTATAGGGTTGGGGGATTAGGGTTGAGGGTCCAATGTATAGGGTAGAGGGTATAGGGGTTGATGGATTAGGGTTTGAGGGTTGAGGGTTGAGGGTTGAGAGATTAGGGTTGAGAGTTTACTAAGTGGATTTAAGGGTTTAAGGGTTGAGGGATTAGGGTTGAGTGTAGAGGGTTTAAGGTTTATGGTTTAAGGGTTGAGGGTTTAGGGTTTAGGGTTTAGGGTTGAGTGTTTAAGGGTTGAAGGGTTGAGGGTATATGGTTGAGGGATTAGGGTAGAGGAGGGATGGATGGAGAGAGAGATGGAGGGATAAGTGAGATAGAGAGGAGAGAATAGGAGGGAGGGACAAAGATATATGAGGGTTGAGGATCCAATGTATAGTGTAGAGGGTTGAGAATTGAGGGTATAGGGTTGATGGTTTAGGGTATTGGGTTGATAGTATAGCTTTGAGGGATTAGGGTTGAGGGTACATATGGTTGAAAAATGAGGATTGAGGGTCCAATGTATAGGGTAGAGGGTATTGGAGTTGAGGGTTTAGGGTTTGAATGTTGAGTATTGAGGGATTAAGGGTTGAGGGTTGAGAATTGAGGGTTGAGGGTTTAATGTAGAGGGTATAAGGTAGAGGGTATAGGGTTTAAGTGTTGATGGTAGAGGATTGAGGTTATAGTGTTGGGGGATTAGGGTTGAGGGTACAATGTATAGGGTAGAGGGTATAGGGGTTGAGGGATTAGGGTTTAAGGGTTGAGGGTTGAGGGTTAATGGACTAAGGGTCAAGAGGGTTGAGGGATTATGGTAGATAGGTTACTAAGTGGTTTTATGGGTTTAAGGGTTGAGGGATTAGGGTTTAGGGTAGAAGGTAGAGGATTGAGGGTAGAGGATAGAGGGTTTAAGGGTTTAGGGTTTAAGGGTTGAGGGTTTAGTGTTTAGGGTTGAGGGTTTAGGGTTTAGGGCTGAGTATTAGGTTTAAGGGTTGAGGGTTTAGTGTTTAAGATTGGGGGTAGAGGGTATTAGGTTTAAGGGTTTAAGGGATGAGGGTTTAGGGTTTAGGTTTTAGGGTTGAGTGTTTAAGGGTTTAAGGGTTGAGTGTATACGGTTGAGGGATTAGGGTAGAGAGGCAGGAATGGATGGAGGGAGAGATGGTATAGCGGTTGAGGGAGTAGGGTTTAAGGGTTGAGGGTTGAGGGTTGAGGGATTAAGGGTTAATAGGGTTGAGGGATTAGGGTAGAGAGTTTAATAAGTGGGTTTAAGGGTCGAGGGATTAAGGATTGTGGGTTGAGGGTTGAGGGTAGATGGTTTAGAGTTTAGGTTAGAGGGTAGAGGGTAGAGGATTTAAGTGTTAAGGGTAGAGGGTAGAGGGTTAATGGTAGAGGGGAGAGAGATAGGAGTGAGTGAGAGAGAGAGAGAATTGAGGGTATAGGGTTGATGATCTATAGGGTTGATGGTTTAGGGTATTGGGTTAATCCAGGTGGATACTTGTCAAAAATTTAAATGTTCCACATGCTCTATATTTCATCACCATGTCGAGGAGCTCAAAAATTTGAACCCAACACAACTTAAATGGGTAAAAAAGGAGTTTGTACACTCAAGTTATGCCCGGTCAAAGTCAACGTCAAACCAAGTGCAGGGGCCAATTAGAAAGGTGAGAAAAATTATCATCTTAGAATTTTTCAAATTCAGCATCATGTCAAAGAGCTCATCACCATGATTTTGATATTGTTCATTTCATCGAAAATGGAGTCTGTATGCCAAAGCTACACCAAGTCAAAATTTTAGTCAAAAGCGTTAAATAGTCAAAATGATGATGTCAACATGTGATGTGGCAATGGTGACATGGAAAATGGTGAGATGACAACTACAGGTGACATGGACCAATCCTATCTTGACATGTGGCATCTGACATGGCAAGTGATGTGGCAATTGAAAGTGAATCACATGTTGACATGTGGCAGTACGTAGCAGAAGCAAACCAATCACAAATTGACACATGGCACCTCTATGGACTTTGACTGAGTGGTTTTTTTAGTAAAATTTTGGTTGGGAGAATCAAACCTCCAACCTCCTCATTCCTAATTTTAAGCTCCACTAATACACCATCCGTGATCCTTGAAATCAAATATATGGCGAATTCTATTTATTAAGTGTAAAAAGCGTATTTGGAGGGGAGGTGGTTTGAACTACCAACCTCCTCTCTCTCAACCATCCCCACTACCATTGTGCCAAGCCACAACTTTGAAGATATTTCGGTGATGATTTCTTTTAAACAAGATTAAAGATCTCTTAAAATAGAGTTAAAGTTGATTTACTCTATATTTAAAGTTATTAACCCCTTTAAATATTTTAAGATGTTTTTAAAGATTTAGAAAGATTATTAATGGTTTTTAAGGGGTTTAGGTAATTTTAGGAGGATTATTAATGATTTTACTGATATTGTAAGGGGATATTTGAAGATTTATAATTGTAAATAAGAGGGGATTGTTGAAGATTTTTTTACTTGTAAAGGGTGATATGTCTGATTTTGTAAACAATATGGTTAGTAACCATATTAGGAATATTTTATGTATAAGAAGGGGGGAGTTTAAGACTTTGGGAACTAGGTGGTGATTTTATAAGAGAATTTTCATGGAGTCTTGTACGTTCAACTCTGTGCTTTGGAGCAGTGTTATTCTACTGCACTTGAAGGAGAAGAACTTTGTGACTCTTTGTAACTAGAAGACTCGACACTTTGTTAGTTGAAGCCTTGTAATCCGTTTGGAGCATAATCGAGGATCAATCAATCTTTGGAGAGGGGCTCAAAGATGTAGCCATATTGCTGAACTCCGTTATCAACATGTGTTTTTTCTTCTATCTCATTTCTCTTTTCTATTATTTTCATCACTTTAATTTGGTTGTGTAATCATTAAATGTTTGTTCAAGCAATCTTAATTGAAAAATTACATTTAAATACCTTCAATTTAATCATTGTAAAATTTATTATTCATGTGAAACAATCCTAGATCCTAACATCAGATCAAGTGGTATAAGAGATTTTTTGTGACTAGTGTTTTTAGAGGTGAATGATAACACAATCCAGGAAATAGTGAGGTGAAGGAACGCTTGTAAAATAAAATCCTGAGATCAGTAAATGAAGAATTTTTCCAAGGATGGAAGGATCGAAAGCTAGAAAAAGTTTAGAGCTTGATGAGAAGGGTTTTTTAAAAACTTTTCTCGAAATGAAGGCAATGGTAGAAGTTCTTTTTTAGGAAAGGCAGGAAAAGTGGGAATAGAAGAATCGTGAAAAAGGAGATACTTCGAAGTGAGAGAAGTGTGAAGATCAGAAGGAAAAAGGGAAAAGACTAGGATCTGATGACGAGCATCCAGAAACTCCTTCTTCTCCATTTTCTCCTTCTTCTATTGATTCTACTTCTTCTGCTAATCCTTTCAAGGGTGCACACAAGCTTAAAATTAAATTGGATGCATAATTTGATCTACCTAAGTATTATGGGGAATTAAATGTTGAGAAATTAGATGACTGGGTTCAACAAGTAGAAGTGTATTGTATAGTTCAAGGTCTCTTAGATGATGCTTCTAGGATCCAGTTAGCTACTCTTCAGTTGGGAGAAACAACTCTCACCTGGTGGGAGAGTAGAACTTAGACAAAAATTTCACATGGTAGAGTCAATTTAACTTGGGTAGAATTTGTTAATGCTCTTAAAAAGCAATTTTATCCCCTAGGCCATATGCATCAGTTAATGATGAACTGGAAAAATTTTAGGAAAGGGAAAGGCCAAACTGTCCAAGAGTACACCCATGAATTCAAGAAAAGGGCTATTGCATTAAATGCCCCATTGTACACCCAATAAACTTTTCTTAAGTACATATACGGTTTGCACTCTTTTCTAAGACATTCTATTTTGGTTTTGAATCCTAGTAATCTAGATGAAGTTTGTGTACAAGCTACACACTTAGAGTCAATAGGTAAGGGTACTTTCATTGATAATTTTGATAAGAATCCATCTAAGCTTGAAGGTAAATCTGAAGATAAAGGAAAGGGTAAGAAGACAACTACAATTAAGAAGGATGATAATCTCACATGCTCTAATTGTGATAGGAAATTTCATGATGAAGATCACTATTGGCAATTGCATCTAGAATTGAAGCTAAAATGGGATCATAAACAAAAAGGTAAGGATTCCACAAATGTTGTTATGGATCTTGGTTCAGGGTATGAAGATGAAACTAAGATAACAAAAATGGGATTGAAAAGTAAGGCTTCTATTGTTTATGTTGCTAGTTGTGCTTCTACTTCTCATATCTATGATGTCTCTAAAGATAAGAAAAGAAATGAGCTTTTTCACATAAGGGTTGTTGCTAAGTACACTAAAATTTATACTCTCATAGATAGTGGATCTCAAATTAACTTAATCTCAGAAAATGTTGTAAGGAATTTGAGATTGAAAACTACACGGCATAAGACCTTATCCATTAGATTGGGTTTGCAAAAATAATAAATTGCAAGTAACAAGGCAATGCACTTTAAGATTCACAATCACAAGCAAGTATGTTGATGAGGTTCCACTAGATGTCTGTGGGATAGTGTTGGGTAGCCCATATTTGTATGATCAAAAAGCTATTTTCTATAGGGAATTTAATCATTATCAATTTTTTAAATGTGGTATTAGGTATATTGTACATTCTCATAGAATCAAGACTGATAGATCTTTTGCAAACATAGGGCAGTTGAAAATGGTGATTAATGCAAGTAAAGATTTCTCTCTTATGTTTGTTAATTTATGTGGTTGTAGACATGAACTTGAGGTAATCAAGGTTAATCAGATGCTGCAGGATACACCAACAATACGGCATGAGGAAACAGTAAATGAAAGCATTGATGATCCAAGTCCTAAACTTATGGTTGGGAATTTGGAGGTTCCCTTGGGTAAAAATGTTCTTGTTGTGAAATATAGACATGTTTTTGATTCATTCTCTTTCGTATCTGCATTGCTATTCAACTTGATATTAGTCAGTGTGTACTGGCTAATGTTTGTAATAGTTGATGTAGATGCTTATAGAAGTGATAGAATGATGTATATGTTCAACAATATTACTGTAGTTTTTGATTGTGGTGATGAACCTGGTGTACAAATGGATAGGTGATACAAGACAAGTGGGGAGGCCATGCCCTCACTTAAATTCAGAATAAATGTAACTTTTGGTGGTCCAAAAGCTCTCTAGTGGGGAGGACTAATCTAGGTGGATACTTGTTAGAAATTGAAATGTTCCACATCCTCCAGATTTCATTGCCATGTCGAAGAGCTTAGAAATTTGAACCCCACACAACTTGAATGGGCAAAAAAGGAGCTCATACACTCAAGTTATGCCCGGTCAAAGTTTGGGTCAAACTAGGTACAAGGGCCAATCAAAAAGGAGAAAAATGATCATCTCAAAATTCATCAAATTTAGCATCATGTAGAAGAGCTCATTGCCATGATTCTGACGCTATTCATTTTGTCAAAAATAGAGTCCATATGCCAAAGTTACGCCAAGTCAAAGTTTTAGTCAAAAGGGTTGACTAGTCAAAATGATGATGTCAGTATGTGACGTGGCAATGGTGACGTGGTAGGTGGTGACATGGAAAATGGTGACATGGTAGCTATAGGTAACATGGACCAATCCTATCTTGACACATGGCATCTGACATGGCAAGTGATATGGCAATGGACATCGAATCACATGTTGACATAGGGTAGTATGCAACAGAAGCAGACCAATAACAAATTGACACATGGCACCTCTGTGGACTTTTCCCGAGTGGTTTGTTTAGTAAAATTTTGGTTGGGATAATCGAACCTCCAACATCCTCATTCCTAACTTTAAGCTCCACTAATACACCATCTATGATCCTCAGAATCAAATATAATGCAAATTCTATTTATTAATTGTAAAAGGAATATTTGGAGGGGAGGTGGTTTGAACCACCAACCTCCTCTCTCTCAACCAACCCCCCTACCATTGTGCCAAACCGGAACTTTGAAGGTATTTCGGTGATGATTTCTTTTAAACAAGATTAAAGATCCCTTAAAATAGTGTTAAAGCCAATTTACTCTATATTTAAAGTTATTAACCCCTTTAAGCCTTAAAAGCCCAAAAATATAAGATTATAAGGGCCTTAAAAATAATATTTTAAGATGTTTTTAAAGATTTATAAAGATTATTAATGGTTTTTAAGGGGTTTAGGTAATTTTAGGAGGATTATTAAGGATTTTAATGATATTGTAAGGGGATATTTGAAGATTTATCATTGTAAATAGGGGGATTCTTGAAGATTTTTTTACTTGTAAAGGGTGATATGTTTGATTTTGTAAATAATATGATTAGTAACCATATTGGGAATATTTTATGTATAAAAAGGGGGGAGTTTAGGACTTTGGGAACTGGGTGTTGATTTTGTAAGAGAATTTTCTTGGAGTCTTGTATGTTCAACTTTGTGCTTTGGAGCAGTGTTATTCTGCTGCACTCGAAGGAGAAGAACTTTATGACTCTTTGTAACTAGAAGAATCGACACTTTGTCAGTTGAAGCCTTGTAATCCATTTGGAGCATAATCAAGGATCAACCACTCTTTGGAGAGGGACTTGGAGACATAGCCATATTGGCGAACTCTATTATCAACTTGTGTTTTGTCTTCTATCTCCTTTCTCTCTTCTATTATTTTCATCACTTTAATTTGGATGTGTAATCATTGCATGTTTGTTCAATAAATTTTAATTTACGAAATTACATTTTAAAGACCTTCAGTTTAATCGTTGTAAAATTTATTATTCACGTGCAATAGTCCTAGATCCTAACATTAGATCATGGGTTGAGGGTAGAGGGTAGAGGGTTTAAGGTTTAGGATGTAAGGGTTTAGAGTTGATGGTTTGGGTTTGAGGATGGAGGGTTTAGGGTTTAGGGTAATGGTTTGAGGGTATGTGGTTTAAGGATTAGGGTTGAGGGTTGAGTGATTAAGGGTTGAAAATTGAGGGTTGAGGGTTTAATGTATAGGGTAGAGGGTTTAAGGGTTTAAGAGTTGAGGGTTGAGGGTTTAAGTGTTGAGGGTAAAAATGACAACCTAACTTGGCCTGTTTGAAATAATGGGTTCAAGAAATGGGGTCTCCTAGTGATGTAAATCACCAGGAGACGCCATTTATTGGACACATTTTCTCAAATAGGCCAAATTAGGATGCCAATTTCACCGATTAGCTTTCCAATTCGGTGAAATTGGCAATGTAGTGGCCTATTTGAAAAAATGGGTCTAATAAATGGGGTCTCCCGGTGATGTAAATTCACCCACTAGCTTGACAATTTGGTGAAATTGGTAATGTAGTGGCCTATTTGAAAAAAAGGGTCCAAGAAATGGGGTCTCTCAATGATTTACATCACTGGGAAACCCCATTTCTTGGATCCATTTTTTCAAATACACCAAGTTAGGTTGCCAATTTCACCCACTAGCTTGCCAATTTGGTGAAATTGGCAATGTAGTGGCCTGTTTGAAAAAATGGGTTTGAAATTGGCAAGCCTACTTGGTCTATTTGAAAAAATGGGTCCAAGAAATGGGTTCTCCCGGTGATGGTTCACCGAGAGACCCAATTTCTTGGACCCTTTTTTTCAAACAGGCCACTAAATTGCTAATTTCATTGAATTGGCAACCTAACCTTAGAGGGATAGGAGTGAGTGAGTGATAGAGAGAGACTTGAGAGAGAGGGGGTAGGAGGGAGAGACTTGAGAGAGAGAGAGGGAGGGAGTGGGAGAGAGATAGAGGGTATAAGGGTTAAGGGTAGAGGGTAGAGGGTTAAGGGTAGAGGGAAGAGAGATAGGAGTTAGTGAGTGAGTAAGAGTGAGAGACTTGAGAGAGGGAGAGGGGTAGGAGAGATACTAGAGAGAGAGAGAGAGGAGGAGAGAGAGGGTAGAGGATAGAGGGTAGGGTTAAGTAGAGAAGGTTAAAGGGAGAGAGAGAGAGGGTATACGGGTTAAGGATAGAGGGTAGAGGGTTAAGGGTAGAGGGGAGAGAGATAGATGGAGTGAGTGAATGAGAAAGAGAGACTTGAGAGAGGGAGAGGGGGTAGGAGGGAGAGACTTGAGAGAGAGAGAGAGAGGGAGGGAGTGGGAATGAGATAGAGGGTACATGATAGAAGGTATAAGGGCTAAGGGTAGAGGGGAGAGAGATAGGAGTGAGTGAGAGAGAATTGAGAGAGGGAGAGGGGGTAGAAGGGAAAGAATTGAGAGAGAGAGATAGAGGGTAGGATGGAAAGACTTGAGAAAAAGAGAGGGAGGGATAAGTGAGATAAAGAGGAGAGAAGAAGAGGGAGGGACAAATATATATGAGGGTTGAGAATCCAATGTATAGGGTTGAGGGTTGAGAATTGAGGGTATAGGGTTGAGGACCTATAGGGTTGATGGTTTAGGGTTTAGGGTTTAGGACGTACATATGGTTGAAGAATTAGGGTTGAGGATACATATGGTTTCAAAGGATTAGGGTTGAGGGTCCAATGTATATGGTAGATGGTATCAGGGTTGAGGGTTTAGGGTTTGAGGATAGAGGGTAGAATGTTTAAGGATTTAGGGTTGAGAGTAGAGGGTTTAGGGTTTGAGGGTATAGGTTTTAGGGTTTAGGGTTGAGGGTAGAGGGTTAAGGGTTTAAGGGTAGAGGGATTAATGGTTTTAGGGTTTAAGTATTTTGGGTTGAGGGGTAGAGGGTAGAGACAAAGAGAGAAAATATATCTATAAAACAATCAACTTTCTCATAACGTGAGCACATTTTGTAGTAGAGATATGGCCATTTTTTTAGCAAGAAATAATGTGAGGGCATTATAAAGTGAGCACGTTATAACATGAGTGCATTTTGGATTGCTCTAAAATTGGTAAAAGATTAAATACACCCATGATCTCAAGGTCCACATTTTGAATATTCTCCTGGTTCTATGTGTGCTCCAACAAAAATAGCTTTTTGATGATGTTGTGAAGTGTGCATGCATGTTTATCACATTCCACCACCTTTGCATGAAATAGCAAAGTTTTCACATTGAAAGGTATATAATATCAATTCAAGTATGAATTCCATTCAAAAGTGATATACAATTGAAGTTTGGAGGGGAACAAGCTTTTGAAATAGTCAAATTATTGAGGAGTTTGAAGAAAGAAGAAACAAATGCTACATAATTGGGTAGAACTCCTCCATTTGAAACTCTGTTTTTTTAGGTATGTGAAGTCTTTACACATTTTCTTTCATTCTATTATTTCTTGCTTTCATTTTTTCTATTTTGCACATTCCATGTTGATCATTGTTTGTTTTTCATTATAACCTTAGCTTGTCAATGCACATTTTAAATTACACAATTATTTACACTTGCCAATTACATTTTTAAACCACATCTCTTTGAGGCATTTTGTTATTTAACAATTGACTTACCTTGTGTATGCTTCCACATTTTATATACACATATATATGACATAAGTTATAAGGAAGTAAAATAAAACTTCACTTCTCAATCATTTATTATGGATGTGCATACCACTCTCCAAAGCTTTCATTTTGGTATAGGCATGCGGGATGTTGGAAAATGTAGTTGAATTTGGTTTCACAGCTACAAATTACATATGCTTGAAATTTTCTAAAGCCTTTTCAATAAATCTATTTTTTTCATATCATGCAATCATTATAGTCCACAAGGACATATCTCATTGAGGTATTTTTTCAAATATTTATACCAAGCACTTGATTTCCTTGTCTATGCTACTAAATTTTCCATACATGTCTCTAAAAAATTGGAATATAATCCTCCCACATTGATAGATCTTTGAATATATTTTGGTTTTCATCTCTATTTCTAAATTTACCTCATCTCTAAACCTACCTCATCACTTATGTTGTGATATATTTTAAATGTTTCCTTGATTATTCTACCAAGAAGGGGTTCTAACCCTTCTCTCCACTATTTCAAGACTCTTTATTCAAGGCTAAGTTAGCAACATGGGGAAAGGTGCAACCTATCTTGCAATCATGGCTCAAAATGGAGCATGAACAAGGCATTTGAATTGTTTGACAATAATTTTTTCATATAAATGTATGAAAAATGTCGTAGAATTGAAAAGTTAGTGAGCTTGGCAAGATAGTGAGCTCACTCACTAGCTTGCCAATGCGGTAGGGTTGACAAGGTAGGTGCAGCGTATGCCTCATAGAAATGGGGACTCGCGGTGATGTACACCAACGTGAGTCCTCAACGTGAGTCCCCAATTCTATGAGGCATATGCCGCCCCTACCTTGTCATCACCATGAGTCCCCAATTCTATGAGGCATACACTACCCCTAGCTTGTCAACCCTACCGCATTGGCAAGCTAGTGAGCTTGGAAAGATAGTGAGCTCACTCACTAGCTTGCCAATGCACCACTAGCTTTCCAAGGCATTTGAATTCTTTCACAAGGAATTTGAATTTTTTGACAAGTAATTTGAATTCGCATACCTTGTCCATGCTTCCATTTTGAGCCTATCTTGCAATCATGGCATGCCACATTACCACATTTCTTTAAGGAATTCCATCGGAAAAATTCATGTGACCTTTTTCTATGCTAGAAATACTCTTCTATAGGATGATTGTAAGTATTTTTTATGAAGTCTTGAGTGACATATATTTCATTTATTTGTATGGATTCATTTATTAGGAACTAATATTCATCTCCTTACCATGCTATAGGTAAAATTATCCACCATGCTAAGGAAATGAACAAAGAATAAACTAACATACAAAGAGTATGGAACCAAAATAATAAATGAGAGAGAATAGTTGAGGGCATATAATGAAAAGAAGAAATTGGATACGATTGAAAAAAATAAGACAATTGAAGAGGAATCTCAACCATCAAAAAGATAACAAGCATTGGCAGCACAAAGGGAACGACTGTGAAAGCATCATGGTAAGACAGATTCAGATACTGTAGTTGGAGACATACCCTCCACTGCAAGTGAATACGAAGGGACATCATTAAGAACAAGTGAATATGGAGGGAAACCATCTACTGCAAGTGAATATGGAGGGACACCATCTACTGCATGTGAATATGGTTGGACACCATCCACCGCATCTGAAGTTGAGAGTACATCATCACTTAGATTTGACGAAGAAGGTATGTCATCATCCCCATGTGAACCTCAAGGTATGTCTTCTGCTCCACCCTCGATCAAAGGTACACAATCTAGCCCACCTTAATTAAATATTGATGAAATTCTTAATGTTGAGATGTATGTACCTAGGACAACACCTAGAATTTTGAGTAAAAAGACAAAGTATTTGATTAATATTGATGAGGATATTTTGCAGCACATGGAAGGAAATGTTCCAACACACACTTGTAGAAGATATGCTGATAAAATTTGTAAATTCTTCTTTGAAAGGCTAAATGAGACCAAAAGATGTCAACTATTTGTTGAAATGATGTGGGCTATAAAGTATAGAAACATCATGAAGATTCTTAGGTTGAAAACATTGAATTCTTCAAGTGAAAACATTATTGTGAAGAATCTAATGGATGCTTATGAGAGTGTGGGTAAGACCTCATGCTCAAAGGATAGTAATGTCATCTAACATGTCATTACATCGACTTTGGTATGTAGTCAAACAAAAAGATCTTATCTCATTAGAAAGACGAGTGAAAAAATGAGAATTAGTAGAAAAAAATTATCAAGATCCGTTCAAAGGTGACAAAGAATTGAGGCCACCAATTCAAATGAATTATGGGCATTCTCAGGGAGACTGCCACGAAAAGATGAAAAAGTTGTTGAAGCATTGATAACACTAATTGAAGAGTATTGGAAGAATAACGCAAGGCCATATTTGAATCAAAGGGATGTGGTACAAAGGAGAATCAGTAGTTTGAACCATGAGCTACATCCAAAGCATTTTTTGGATATGACCCAAACCCAATTTTTTCATAAATTTCAATAGGATTATCCTCAAATTAGTATTTGTCAAAGATATTTTGAAATTCTCAAACCTTTTTATGTCAAGATAAATCACACACGCACTACTTGTTGTTGTAGACTACATATTGAATTCTCTAACGATTATGATGTTTATCGTTCTATATGTTTAGATTTGCATACTAACGATGTTTTGTAGGATTGTGGCATAGAAGCCCCACCAACATCTTCAAGAGAGTTCTTATCAAAAAATTTATGTGAAATAGAGGATGGCCAAATATTCTACAAGACAAAATGCTTGGATGGTTCATGCGAATATTGTGGTGGCTTGTAGTGTATGCCAGTATGTCAACATATGGAAAGAATACATGATGTGGGACAAAAACTATTTGAGAAGTATAAAATAGTGGCATATATTACAAAATATGGTAATCAAGCTAAAATGTGTGATTTGGTTATTCAAAAGATTCCAGTGTATCAGTTTATGTCCATGTTTCGTGATTCAATAGTGTATGAGTATGCAAGGCATACCCATAAAGCCTAATGACTAGACACACAATTCAAGCTATGCCAGGACACCTTTCCAATTGGCAACATAGTATCAGTGGTTGACTTTGTAGAGAACTACACTCTATAGCCACAATGTGAGGTGCAGTCATAATATTACAACTCCACACAAGTTTAGATATTTGTGCACATAATATATATTCATGCAGTTGATAGTACAAAGGGCCAAAGGAAGGTATTGAGGGAGTATCACTTTTATATTAGTGATTATCACACAGTCTCTGGAGTTCGTGCAAGGTTGCTTCTAGATATTCTACAATGATTTCACTGAGAAGGGAATAGCATATGATCGACATATAAAATGGTTAGATAACTATGTAGCATAGTTCAAGAACTCACGCATGTTCTATTGGTTGAGCAGGATGCATGTCATTATAGGTGTTCAACATATGTGGAACTTTCGTGAGGCCGAGAATGGAAAATGGGAGCATGATGGTGCAGGAGCATGTGTGAAAAGAGCATTAGCATGAGAAGAGTTAAAGTATAAATACAATGTAAAGTTGAAAGATGCAAAAACAATTATCAAGTGGTGTAATGCTTCGATGGCTCAAGGTAATGAAGGTACATCTTCAGTTGATAGTTTTTTTTGGTTGATGGATGATACTAACATTGCACTATGTGAGGATTGTGTACACTAATAGGATCGGATGAGCTACACTCTTTCCTTAGCTCAGATGCAGGTTCATGGAGTATCAATACATGGAAGATGAAATGATTTTGTTCTTCATGTACAATGCAAGTCTAGAATGATTGTGAGCTAGAGGAGTGGGTTGAGAAATGGTTGACAAGTTATCTTAGCCCACTTCACATGTATCGCCCTCCAACGTTTGACATTGGAACTAACATAGATGGAATCATCAGTCAACTTTGACCACATATCAGATCTAGTTCAACTAGGTAATATATCTACTTGCTTAGTTTTTGAAATTCTTATTGTTATCTTACTTTGTAGTGTATTCGTAATGTTCACTAATTTCAAGAGATTTACTGCACATATCAATGTAGGGCATGTTTATGTAGTTATTGTAGATGAAGACAATGAAGCATTGGTACATTTTGACCCATTTTTCGATGAGCGTCCATCGGAATTTCGACAACTATTCATCGTTATTATTGTGTCATAATTTCGATGGCATTTGAAACGTCAAAATTCTAATGCAATAATAGCAACGAATGGCCGTCGAAATTTTGAGGGATGCTCATCAAAAAATTGGTCAAAATGTACTAGTGAAGAGGGAATGAACTATTACTTGTGTTGTGTTGAGGCCAAAAAGAAATTGGAGGCCCTAGTTATTGATGGAGAAAACATTGAATAACCTATAGGCTCAATTGTTGTTATTGAAACATGGCTTAGAAGGTACCCACATAAGAGTGTTAAATATTGGTTGTTTCAGGACTTTGACACACATCATAAGATTCTTCATTACTCGAACCTTGTCGTGGCATCCAATGTTCGTTTGACCAAATATGGGGGTAGACCTTTGAACAAGACCTTGTGGAAGGTCTGTGAGTCTGACCATGAGGCAATACTTGACACAATAAAGAGTAGAGTAGACCCGTATGGTTCATTGGATTAATTTGTAAGTATGAACATTCGTTATTATTAATTTATACTTGTATGCACATTAATTTGTTTGATGCCAATGCTATCATCTTCTTTTACTTTTCCTATTTTTAAGTAGCCTACTAAAAATTGATTAGTGTCCCCTTGTAGAAAACGCTAATTTATGAGCCATCCAAGAGAATTTTAGCCAAAAAAGCAATGCAATATCCTTATTTTGATGATCTTGACAAATACAAATTATGATTTTAAGCCATTATAAAAGTGTGTATGGAGCTTGGTGAGGTAATTTCAAGTTATTCATTTGAAGTTAACCTTATCATGAGCACCTACGATGTAGACACTATAATAGCATCTCAAATTTCAAGTTATTCTATTCATGAGAGGTGTTGTGTGCAATAGTTATCTTGGAACTCCCAGTGAAGGTGTATGACTAGGAGTGACTAAGTTGAGAGACTGGCATGCCTATCCTCAATGGAAGCATCAAGATTTATTCCTTGTTTTTCTTGAGTTGGAAACAAATGGTGTGGATTTGTTGTTTGTAAATGCCTTCCATCTATTTTCATTTCATTTCCATTTTGGATGCTCTTTCTTTTTCCTCTTTTACTTTTCCTATTTGTAAGTAACCTACTAAAAATTGATTGGTGTCTCCTTGCAAAAAATGCTGATTTATGAGCCATCAAAGAGAATCTCAACCAAAAAAGCAATGTGACATCCTTATCTTGATGATTTTGAAAAATCTCAATTCTGATTTGAAGCCATTATAAAAGAGCGTGTGAAGCTTAGCAAGGGAGTCTCAAGTTATTTATTTGAAGTTAACCTCATCATGAGAACCTATGATGTAGATATTATAAGATAATATCGAATGTATGAGTGACCTTGTAGAAGATTTGTGAGAATAGAGTACCTAAGGCATTGTGCCTATGGTGCAGGGCACTTGGGCCTTCATTTTGTAAAAGGGGTTTAGTATGTAGTGTCTTTATGTTTAAGGTCATTTTTTTTTTTTTGAAATAAGATCTTTAAGATCATGTTACAATGTTTTGGTTTGGTTTTGGTTAGGAGGAGTCATTTTGAGTCAATAAATGGTAAAGTTGCAAAATTGTAAAAAAAGTTGTATAGCAACTTTTGCATTTTTGATGTAAAAGGGAAGTCGAATAGTTAGGATGTTAAAAGTTAGTTGTATTCAATTGGAAATGGTTGGAAAATGTTAAATATGCTTTGTAATGGTTGAAATAGGGGTTATATGCACATTTGGAGGATTGAATAACAAATATTTACTACTTAATACATTTTCCTACATTGAATTTTGCTACTACAATAACTTGTACCTTTTGGTACGGCCTGGAAGTGCTCATTTGTGCATTGGAATTGATGGAGGAGTGAACTACCTTTCATTTTCATCTTGTATCATTTGATTTCATTGGGATTTGAGTGAGTTATAGTGTTTTTTTTTTCTTAAAATGGGTTAGAAACCTTGGTTTTTAGGGTTTGAGAGCAAAAATAATGATTTGTGACCCATTCCATCGATGAAAATGCTTAATAATTGGTGGAATAGGTGTAGATAGGTTGTGTTTTATGTTTTTGAATTTGGAAGGAACATGGATGAGGATTTGGGAAAATTTGGTTGATGCCCTAGTTGGTTTACTTCATGTTTTTAAGTAAAAGTGATGCATAGAAGTAGGGTTTTGTATCTAAGAGTCGATTGGAGACCATTCTCGAAGATGGGGATTGCATGTGCAGACCTAATTTGACATGTCTAAGGTTTTAGAATTGGTTTTTGAGGTTTGGAGTGTGTAAAACCAATAAGTGTCTTGCCGAGGGAGCCTAATTAAGCCTATTTCAAGGCGTAGCAACAATTTTTTGGCCCTTGTATTCTAATGTAACCCCACTTGCAATTGAATTATGTTTCAAAAGAGGATAATGGGTACTCAAATCTATAAATTTTTTTCGGTATAATATGAGGTTTGAAAATTATGCTTGAAAAATCTTGTTTGTTGTGCTACTAGGAAGAATGTCAATTTGTGAAGGAATTCATTGAGTTTGAAGTGCTAAGACTTTATCAAGAGTTTGGTTGAGTTAGTTTTTGTTTTGATACCTTGCTCTACATCAACCTACAAGTACAAACACTTGGGTTTCAGAACGGTGTATGAAGCATATTAGATAATTGTAGCACAAATAGAAGAATTAAGAGAACCACATAAATCTCATTTTATTGTAAACATCATATTATTTATATAGTGAGTGTAATAATGTTTGATGGTTACTAATCATTATTTTTCTTCTTTTATTCTCCGTTTATTATAACTAGCACCAACTGACTAACTTGTTATAAAAACTTTATTTAATATTAAAACAAATCAACCTAATGATTATATATCAATATCAATAAAGCATACAGTCTAGATTGAAATAAACACTTGTAATGTGATTTAATTGAATATTGAAATTTATTGTTTCCCTCAAACATTTGTAATTTAGGAAATGTAATCCCTTAACAGTTTAAATTGCAAAAGGGAAACAATCTTTGACAACCTATTACTCAGATATTGTGTTAGTTACGAGCATTTTGTTTAAGGCATCATGATCACATAGGGCACCTCTATAATAGCCTTTCTTAGTTTTTGTTATATCAGAGTCATTTTTCCGTGGTGTCCAATTTTTATTTGTTGGAAAAAGTGTTAATTGCAAGCAATGTAAAGTTGCAAAGTGGTGCAACTTTCATTTTGCAACTTGTGTGACCAAGTAGACTATTCCATCACGTCTGAATGGGTATGTTTACACTAGGCATGGTCCTCTTTCACACCCAAACATGCAGAATTTCTCCGAGCTACGTTCAACCGAATTGATCCCTTAAGAGTTCAAAGTGCAAAATGACAACAATCTTTGATGGGCTATTTCTTAAAAACTGTGATGTTTAAGAACTCTTCTTCTGAGCCTATGAGATTTCATTAGGCCCCTATAATATAAACTCTCTTAGTTTTTGTTATCTCAAAGTCATTTTCCCATGGTGTCCTATTTTCACTTGATGGAAAAAGTGAAAAATGCAAGCAGTGTAAAGTTCCAAAGTGGTGCAACTTTCATTTTACAACTCGTGTGACTAAGAAAATTGTTTCAACACATCTAGATGCATACATTTATGCTAGGCATTGTCCTATTTCGCACCCAAAAATGTGGAATCGCTTTGAGCTACGTTCAATCGGCTCAATCCCTTAAGGGTCCAAAGTGCAAAAGGACAACAATCTTTGACAAACTATTACTCATAACCCGTGGTGCTTACGAAATATCTGTCTAAGCCTATAGGATCACATTGGGCCCCTCTACAATAACCTCCCGGGTGATCCCATAATAGTGGTTTACAATTTTGGCCAAATCCAGATTAATCAAAATTATTATTTTAATCCAAATCTTCACATCTCGCACCTATAGCTGCTTAAACTGGTGAGGGAATTTGTGAAGATGGTACAAACTAGAGTCTCATCAATTTTGTCTCAGATTCTAAAAATATTTTTCAAAATTTTTGGAATCAAATTTCACTCTTTCTCCATCTCCCACAAAAATAGATTTCATTCAAAACAACATTTTAAAAAGTGACGCCAAGATCGTGATAATGTACAAATTTTTTTCCATGAAGGATAAAATTATAATTCTTCTTAAACTGATTTGTAACCTTGATATCTAGTGCTTCCACTTGGTTAGATATTTTTATATTGAATATTTTTCCTTAATCAAGCTCAAAAGTCAAACGAATTGCATCTGCATAATAACGCTGAACAGATAAACAGAATCTTTTTTGCATATGTCAAAATTTTATTTTATTTTTTTGTTGGATCAAGGACTCAATATCTATGCACTATTTTATAATTTTTTTGATAATTTCTATTTTCCACACATGTGAAGAACAAAGAAATTCACTTTCATGAAAACCCATGTTTTAAACTTAAAAGACAAATACATAACAAAACCAAATTATATTAAAATTATATTCATTGGTTAGATTGTTCTGAGGAATACCATAATCATTTGAAATAAATTTTAAATGAATTCATTTGATCCCCTAAAATCTAAATCAAAAGTGATTTTTATCAGCATTTTGATAGGTGTAAAGGAGATGCATTTATAGGTATGGTTTAAAACTAGCGAGGTTCTATCCAAGGGGGTTTGATCTAAGGTGATTTGATCAAACCCTCTTCAATTGGAATCCTTAAAATGAAACTTTTAAAGGCTTAAATCATTATATTTTCTAAAAATATGTGATTTCAGCTAAAATTTGTTCCTCTCAGGAATTGTAAACCACTATTATGACAGCACCCTCCCTCAATTTTGTTATCTCGGAGTGGTTTTCACATGGTGTCCAGTTTCCACTTGATGGAAAAAGTGTCAAATGTAAGTAGTGCAAAGTTGCAAAATGGTGCAGCTTTCATTTTACAACTTGTGTGACCAAACAGACTATTCCAACACGTGCAAATGGGTGGGTTTACACTAGGCATAGTCCTCTTTCACACCCAAATATGCAAAATCACCACAAGCTACATTCAACTGGTAGAATCCCTTAAAAGTCCAAAGTGCAAAATGGTTACAATCTTTGACAGGCTATTAATCGAACACCATGATACCTAGAAACTTCTCATTTGGTCTTATGAGATTGCATTGGGCCCCTCTACAATAATCTCTCTTGGTTTTCGCTATCTCGAAGGCATTTTCCCGTGGTGACAAATTTTCACTTGGAAAAAAAGTTGTCAAATGCAAGTAGTTAAAAGTTCCAAAGTGGGGCAACTTTCATTTTTCAATTCATGTGACCAAATGAACTATTCCAACGCATCTGGGTGGGTACATCTACGCTTGGAATGGTCCTCTTTCGCACCCAAACACGCTAAATCACTTTGAACTACATTGAATAGGTAGAATCCTTTAAGAGTCCAAAGTGAAAAATAGCTACAAAATTCAACATGCTGTTACTTAGATACTATGATGCTTAGAAACTCTTTTTCGAAGCCTATGGGATCATGTTGAGACCCTCTACAATAACCTTTCTCAGTTTTCACTATCTCAGAGGCATTTTCCCTTAGTGAAAAATTTTAACTAGAGTTAAATTTGACAAATGTTACAACTCGTGTGACCAAACAGACTGTTCCAACATGTCTGAATAGGAATTTTTACACTAGGAATGGTCCTCTTTCACACCCAAACACGCGAAATCACTTCAAGCTACGCTCAACCAGATCGATCTCTTAAGAGTCCAAAGTGCAAAATGGTCACAAACTTCAACATGTTGTTACTTAGATACTGTGACTCTTAGAAAATTTTCATCTAATCCTATGGGATTGCATTGTGCCACTCTACAATAATCTCTCTTGGTTTTCACTATCTTGGAGGCACTTTCTCATGGTGGCAAATTTTCACTTGGGGAAAAAGTTGTAAAATGCAAGTAGTTGAAAGTTGCAAAGTGGTGAAAATTTTGTTCTGCAACTCGTGCGACCAAAAACAATGTTCCAACGCATTCGGGTGGGCACGTTTACACTATGCATGGTCCTCTTTCACACCTAAACATGTCGAATCACTCCGAGTTACATTCAACTGATAGAATCCCTTAAGAGTCCAAAGTGCAAAATGGATGCAATCTTCGACTGGGTGTTACTCGGACACCATGACACTTAGAAACTTCTCATCTAATCCTATGGGATCACATTGGGCCCCTCTATAATAACCTCTCTTGTTTTCTTTCTATCTCAGAGGAATTTTCTCATTGTGGTGAATTTTCACTTTAGGAAAAAGTTGTTAAATGCAAGTAGTTGAAAGTTGCAAAGTGGTGCAAATTTTGTTCATCTTATGTGACCAAACAAACTATTCCAATGCATCTGAATGGATACATTTAAGCTAGGAATGGTCCTCTTTCATGCCCAAACATGCAAAACCACTCCGAGCTACGTTCAACTGGCTTGATCCCTTAAGGGTCCAAAGTGCAAAATGGTAGCAATCTTTGATGGGCTATTACTCAGAAACCATGATGCTTAAGAACTCTCCATCTAAGCCAATGGGATCAAATTATTCCCCTCTACAATAATCTCTCTCAATTTTTTTTTTCTTAGAGTCATTTTCCCATGGTATCCAGTTTTCACTTGATGGAAAAAGTGTCAAATGCAAGTAGTGTAAAGTTGCAAAGTGGTACAACTTTCATTTTGCAACTCATGTAACCAAACAAACTGCTCCAACACATCTTGATAGGTATGTTTACACTAGGCATGGTACTCTTTCACACTCAAACACACAGAATCACTCCAAGCTACATTCAATCAGCTTGATCCCTTATGATGACATGCAAAACAATCGAAAACAGAAACATACACACAACAGTTGAGAAGTTTGAGTTTTCCACACAAAAAGCATATGATCATCCTCAAGTCTAGCCAACACAAGATGTTTTTTAATTATCCTCCTTTCCCTTATAACAATATACAACCAATTGTAAATGTGTACAATGGTGGAATTTGGAAACATTTTATTTTTCCTCAATTAACAACTTTGGTTGTGAAGCATTTTTTCATTTTCATTTGAAATGATTTGATATGCTTTAAAATTGGAGTCTAAGAGAAACAAGTGATGCAATCACGTAAATTTATTATTTGGTGTGATAAATAAAGTTTCCACCATTGAGTCCATTTCTTATTTGTATTATAAATTATAACTTTCTTTCTCCCAAGTCCATTTCCTATACAAGAAATAATATTGCAAAAATTTGACATATACATCTTTCAACGTGTTTATATGGTGATGGATCAAGAACATAAAAATTCATTATGTACTATGAGGATTATGCCATGAAAATGTTTAAAGAATATTTAAGATAAATGTTTTTATGATAAGGTGTCAAGAAGTTAACTACTCATCATCTATTATAAATATTATGTTTTGCAAGTGTTGTGAAGATTATGTATCCTTTGCTTAATTGAATTGTTCCAATAAAAAGATTAAATATATTGGAATCTTTTTATGAAACATTTCATAGAATACCAATTGAAAATGTGTTTTTTTATTTTTAGATAAAGCATTTCATGGAACTCTTTCGATTAAACTGAATTGAGATATGTAAGAACAAGGGAGCATTAGGAAATACATTGCTAAAGGATCTTAAATAAGCCTTCTCTCTTGTTGCAATTTTGGGTGGATTATTACTTTCAAATTATTGGAAATGCTTTGCCTATTTTCTAGTTGGCAGTTTCCATTCTGAAAGGATAATATCTTGATATATTTTATACTCATTCTTAATCAATTATCAAGTTAATAATCAATGCATTTAATTACAATTAATATTTTCTTTACAATTTGTGCAATTTTGGAATTTGTAACTCTACTACCATTCCTAGAAATATTGAAGTTGTTTAGCATCAACTAATAAAGTTGTTTAACATCAATCAATTAATATTCAAGACAAACCATGAAGGACAACAACGACCAATGCTAGGGCTAACCAATTAATAAGTATACACGTGAATAATTCAAACATTTACATGTGAATAAGCGAAGCACAAGTACTAAAAAACATGTAATCCCTCGAGTATACACACGAATACATAGTATACGCAAATTAATACAAAGTATATGCATGAATACAAGGTATACACATGAAAACACATAA